>SNQJ01S0060669.1:18291-54989 GCA_010110895.2 Picea sitchensis | reverse complement strand
AAGTTGAAGAGAACATCAGGGCTAGCAAGGGGGTTCATATGCAAGCATATCTTGAAAAATTGCATGTGCCTAAGCAGGAAGAATGTCAGTATGCTTCAGATTCTGAGCAAGAAGATAGTGAGTATGAATCAGAGATGGAACAAAAACAAGGAGGTGGGTGTGACTCACATTTGGAAACAAATCCTTCCATATTTGTAGATTCTATGGGCAGGAATGCATATCCATCTTATGATCAATTTCCGAAACATTTTGAGCATGTAGCAGTGGTTGATTGCATAGATAACTATACGTTATTGGTTGATCATAGTTATGACGTTTTAAATCCCGGTGCACCATTATCTTATGATCATTCTTATGAAGAAGAGACTGCAACTATTGATGATCAAGAGTTGTTTTCAAAAGAACATGGAAGTCTTTTATTTACAAGCAGAGAGACATTTACAGAGGAGCAACCTGGTCTTCTAAAGCAATCAGGATTCTGTCACACGATTCATGATCCTATGGCTATATACATGGAGTCGTATGTTTCATATTTTAAAAATTTCCAAGACCTCACTATAGAGACTTTTCCTTTATTCATTGAGGAAAAACATTGTGTGGAAATCAGCCATCTGGGGCCTGCAGAAGACATTCAAGAGAATGATAAAGAGCAGAGCTTTCCCATGGTTCCTGTTTATGATGATTATGATTCTAATCCTTGGGAGAGTCATGAAGAAGAAGAGGGAGAACCAAATGTCCAGTTCATATCCTGCCCAGAGCTTGCAAATGAGAAACCATCACCTAGGATCAGTCAGCCTGCATCAGTCGTTCACTCACCTATGATTGCCAGAGACATTCAGCCATGTGTGAGCAGTTGTAAGACAAAACATGTTGTCTATCACCAACCCAGTGGATTTTGTCACTTTCTCTATGAACCTGTAAGAGAGTACATGGAGTTGCATTTCCTTCGTGTCTTGGAGCCTCTCAACTTTATTCTGACTTCAACACTAGGAGGAGAGATGAAAAACATAATCATTTTTCTGTCACAATTACATTGTTTTTATTTGAGTAGTGACAGAGTAAACAAGTTTTCATCTAGGAATTTTCTTGAATGGCTATGGTGGAAGTTTGCTTTCACCTAGCTCTTTGTAAAAATCGGTTAGTCTAGGAATGTACATAAATAAGATCCTCCTGGAGCCCATGTGTTTTGTTTTCATTTTTAGGATAGTGTGCTTGTCGTCTTTTATTTCTCAGCAAGATGTTTTTTAGCATGACTTTATCAGGGGTGATTTTAAGAACCCCCCCTAAATTTATATGTATAATAAATGGGTGAATCCCCATGATAGATACGAAAAATTGAAGGCTATTTTATCAATAATATAAAATGTATATATAATGTTTTGGCGAATCTTTTAGTCAATTATATAATCTTGTAAAATATTGGTGAATCTTTCACTGAATTATAAAATCTTGTAAAATATTGGTGAATCTTTCACTAAATTATAAATCCTTGTAAAGTTTAGGGGATCCTCCAACGACCTCACCTAAAGCCTTAATTTCCTAACCTGATTGACAGACCTTGCCTTGCATTGACAGACCTTGCCTTGCATTGACATACCTTGCCTTGAAATGACATGCCTTCCATTGGCATGCCTTGCCTTGCCTTGCCTTGACATGACATGCCTTGCCTTGAGAAGCCATGCCTTGCCTTGACATGTTTTTCCTTGCCTTGACAAGTCATGCATTGCCTTGAGAGTAGCTTCAAATAATCCATAAGTATATGGTTAGGGTATGCATGCACATTCAAAGGAGAGTGATTTTCAAAACGAGATAAGTTATGTGATTGATGTCTATTGCTAATGTTGTGAGTGTTAGCGCTCAAAAGTGCACCATCAAAATTTTAGCCCCTTCACCAGATTTGTGCTGGATTTGCTAAATCCTCGGGTCTTTTGCCAGTTGTCATAGCCTCCAAATTCTCCATATTTATTTTTGTTATTAAAAATTTTAGCAAAAAAGTGGTGTTGTCATAGCCTCCAAATTCTCCATATTTATTTTTGTTATTAAACATTTTAGCCAAAATTTAAAAAGTGTTGTCATAGCCTCCAAATTCTCCATATTTATTTTTGTTATTAAAAATTTTAGAAAAAAAATGGTGTTGGCATAGCCTCCAAATTCTCCATATTTATTTTTGTTATTAAACATTTTAGCAAAAAAGTGGTGTTTTCATAGCCTCCAAATTCTCCATATTTCTTTTTGTTATTAAAAATTTTAGCCAAAAAGTGGCGTGTGCTTGAAAGTGTCTTACTAATCTAATACCTAAATTATTACCTATCAACCAAGTATCTTCTTTTTGTTATTAAACATTTTAGCCAAAAAGTGGTGTGTGCTTGAAAGTGTCCTACTAATCTAATACCTAAATTATTACCTATAAACCAAGTATCAAGACTTTAGTCTATGAGTCACCACCAAATCCAACAATCAACAAACCACACAAGCTAATACCTAGCGCTAAGCACCAAGGCACATGGAGGATCCCATGAGGGGCGTTTCTAGTGCACTATGTGTCGAATAGAGTTAGGAGTATCAGTGCCTATAAACAACAAAATGAGCCTTATCCTCTTGCATGTGGGACTATGCCCATATTCAAATATATATAAAAAACATGTTTTAGGAGATTGCCTAACCGTTGTAAGGTGGAGGTTCTTTATCACCTAGGTATCGAAACCATGCAGATTTAGAACAATAAAATGAAATATCAGGCATGTGTGCAACCGTTTGTTTTCAAACACCACAACATCGAAAACATTCATACAAAGTGTCAAGGAAATTTGCAGGTGTTGAGTGTGTTTCAAAGATGCCATAGAAGGTGCTTTCCAACATCTTTCCAAGACAAATGTTTTTCAAACAAAGTGCATAAGCTTCCTTCACCCTTCTATGATGTGTTATTTCTGTAGAGTTAATGGCTTGATGTTCTTGGTAGTCTTCATATTATTCCTCCTCGTATTTACTTCATTGGGATATTCTTTAGCTATATCAGGAAGACAAGCATTGGTGCTGAGCGGGGAGAGAGACAAAGAAGGATATCCCCAGCACAAAGAGCACTTTCTCAGAGTGGTGGAGTCGAGAGAGGCAGAAGTGTAAGTTGATCCCTTGGAGTCTATCAATTACAATCCATGTGAAGATCCACGACGCCATAGCCATTTTAGTAGAGAGATAAATGTTTACACAGAGAGGCATTTCCCTCCTCCAGAACAAAATCTTCTCTGTCTTGTTCCACCACCTGTCAACTACAAAAATTCCTCTTCCATGGATTGAAAGCCTCCATAAAATATGGCATAGCAATATGCCTCATAACAAGATTGTAGATGATATAAATCAGATTATTATGAACCTTGAGTCATCTTATCTTGCAGCTGCAGATGTTTGGGCACATATGGACATTCGATAAGGATGAAAAAGTGACAATGTTGGGTTTGGTACCAACTATGACACAGTTTTGTAAGAATATTAATTGTGTTGTTGGTCATAACTAGTCAAGTATTCAATGTTTAGTTTTAATGGTGAGGCATCAAATGTTGATAAATATCAATGACTAATGGGAAGAGCCTTTAACAAGACAAGGAAGAAGTATGATCCTAAAAGATAGAAATTATCTTGGCCAATTCAAATGCAGTGTTCATGTTCCATACATGCCATTAATCCGAGAGATCAATGTGAAAATCTTGTTGGGAGATTTATGAAGGAACTAAACTATGGAGGATAAGAAGAAAAAATAAAAAGGGAATCTAAGGCTCAAGCAATTAATTTAGATGATGGTTTGGTAAGTACTAAAAGTAACCACGACTCATCTGAAAATGATGTTTAGGGAAGGTTTCTCCAATTCTTCTTCAACTACTAAGACTTCCATAACTCAATCAAGCATGCAAGAAAGGAAAAAATAGAGTATACAACTAAGTTTTCAGGGCAAAACAGGAAAATTACATTATGTGTGCTGAAAACTGATCGTAGAATGTCATTTCACAGGAATTGGTCAGATAAGGTTCAAAGTTCCATAAAATCAAGAGGATCTCTCAAATAGGCCCAAGACTAGAAAATAGTCAAAGTGGAACACATGTCTTTTCTTTTGTAGAAACAATGCCTTAAAAATAAGAGATTGCTTATTACATGTGTCAAATCTTTGGGTGCCAGTGTAGGAAATGTTTGTGGAATAGTTAACCCTCAAACCTGGGCCAAAGATGAAGGAATAAAAGGTAATTGGGATATTATATATGAACCATTCCCAACCCCCATATATTTTTGAGGAAGAACTTTCCATCTTTTCTAGAATTTAAGAACATCAACAAGCAAGAATCTTGGAAGAATAACAAGAAAAAGGAAAGAGGGAAACAATAGTTTTCTCCATTTCGGGGTTGGCAGGGTTGCAGAGTTTCCATAATATTCTATCATGTATGAGGCTATGGGATTGGCATATAATCATGCAAATTATGTAAAGCTCCAAATCAGAGTTCAAAGCACCGAAAATAGCACTTTGTACTCAATTTCTTCAATTGTGATGCTGCTCTTTTCACCAGAGAATTAAAATAGACTTCAATATAAGTTTATATCATATTTGAATTTACAAAAATAGAGCCAAGACAAACCTCATAAATTCTAGTCAATAATGGATGGATGAACTGTGTAAAGAATGCATCAAGACAACGTATTAAGTCCTTTAAATATACCATTAGCATGAAGATTAACCTCTACAACCTTTGGACAATAATTAACCTTGAAATACAATGATAAACCCACTTCTCTGTAATCTTTATGGTTTTTTCTCAAACCACTTCTCTGGATCCTCTTCAGCAAGTGGATGAACCCACTTCTATGGCTAACTTGTGGTAGGGTTTACATGACCTGCTTATCTTCTCATGAGGACACTTTTAAAGAACAAAGTCTCGACTACTTGTTCACTACTTTTTCTAAAATTTACTTCTTCTTCTTATAGCCATTCTTTATTTTGCCGATACATCTATGATTTTTTTTCCTCTTTCTTTATAATTGCTCAGTTATAGACCATGCATCCATTTTAAGTAGAAAAGTTACTTATTCCCACATAGTTTTTTTATTTTACTTTTCCTGTGATTAAAAAATTGCAGTTGAAATTGAAGTGGTTATTAGCCTATCAGAGCTGATCTTATGCGTAATTTTGTGGATTTTTTCTACAGTATTTAGGGCTTCTTCTCAAGCCACTTCTCTGGCTCCTCTTCAGCATGTGCATGCTTCAAGTTTGAAAGGTTTGTAAGATGGAAATCACTCACTATGTTAGAGAGCAAGGATTCTGCATCAGTTTAGTTTTACTGAAGTCTTCATTTTGCAGGTATAGAGAATGGTCCAAGTTCATGTACGGGGGAATCATCAGAACCTCATCACAGTGATCAAAATGATGAATTGAATGATTTAGATGGACGAAAAATATGATGTATATTGAAATTTACTTTTGTTGTGGTAGTATATGCGAGAGAGATTTAAAATTTTCCTGGGAGAGATACATGTCCTCTGCATCTATTCAAATTAGTTGCTTCTATATATTTTCATTTTACAGTCATGTTGTCCATGCCATATGTGAATAAGTGTCCTAGCATTGGTAATCCAGATGTCACTCTAGCTTTCAAGGCTTCCCAGATGAATGGCAGTGTTCAATGTCTTATTATATACACTGGAAAGAATTGTTGGCAATGGACCCTTTGATATTTTTATGTACTAGTAGTTTGTAGCTAAGTCATCTTTTGGGGGTTTTAAGCTGGGAATGTATAGATAATGGTCTTATGTTTCACTATTACTCAATTGTTGCAATTTCAGATTGGGATAGGTTGAAAACTTGCTAAATGATTGATGACCTAAGTCAATGGGAAGCTAACTTGAAACCTAAATCAATTTTAAGGAGGGATATGCATATTCCTTGTTATGATTAATTATTTGTAGACACAAAGAGTTCATGACTCATCTGACCATTTAGCTACAAAATTTTATTTGAAAGACCGGAAGAGATCTACTTCATGATTAATAATAATGAACTATTCATATGTTCCAAGAATCTTCTTCTCTCATTAATGTTGTGGTTTTGTTGATGATGGTAATGCAGAATGTCTCAATTCAGATCAAATTGTCCAAATCTTCTGAGAGTATTTATTGATTTGAATTTAATAGGTTCAATTATATGAAAAAATTAATATGATTTTCATTGCTTGGCTGAATTTAACACATCTTTTGGTATTTAACAGTAGGTCATGAGGATCCTGTTAGCCATCTGAGAAGGCTTTGAAAACTAGTTTCTCTTAAATTCTAATTCCATGTTCAGTTGACCCTTGATCCATACAAATGAGCATCCTCTCAATAAACTTATGTTTTTCTTGTTTTTTTGTTTCCCCTGATAAGTGCCCTTGTTGTGGGGGAATACGTTCCCAATGGCAGCTATTCACCAAGATGTTAGCATTCTTGTATATTCTTTGATGGTAAGAATCTAGCTTTTAGACGACACACATTATGATATATATTCCATTATGTTATTTTTGACATCAAATTGTTACCTATTTGTCATTTTCCAAATATGGGACTAGATCTTGTATGAGTTACTCCAATCATAACATCAAAGGTTCAAGGAGGTTGTCAAGAAACCCATTTCAATTCACAATGTTCACAAGGATATTTGTTACAAGTTCTTTGTAAAAATGCAATGTTTAAAATAAGAATTCTTCTATTTACAAAGCATTAGATGTAATTTTTAGTATGTATATGATACATGTAATTGAAGCTTTTCTCTGACTTAGAATGGATGCAACATTAAAGTAATTAAAAATAAATTGCCATACTACTATTTATTATTTTTGGTCACTGATGGTTTGATCATAAATTACCATTTTGTAGCACCTCACTTCAAACAGAAAAATATTTACATGTGAGTTATCAAAATGGATATCTATATAGAGAAATCACATTATTAGTCTTTATTTGGTTTTATTTCTTGTAATTAAATTCATATATATACTAATATGGATTTAATATGTGCAAACAAACACTTATCTAGGCCAATATCTAATTTCTTGCTTGGCCTATTTCAAGATAGTGCTTGCCACAAGTAAGCTGCTTATCATTCAATGGGATTGAAAGCACTAAAACAAGATATCTGTATACAAAAATCACATTAGTATCCTTTCATTGGTTTGATTTCTTATAATATGGGTTTCATATGTGCCAACACTTATCTAAGCCAATAGATAATTTATTACTTGTCCTATTTCAAGAGAGTGCATGCCACAAGTAAGAAAATTATCATTGAAAGAACTGAAGCAAGTTATCCATGTGCACTAGAAATATTTGGAATCTCATTTATTATGTCACATGCCATCCCTGTTATGACTACCAATAAGTGTCTTGGCTCTGAGGTGATATATTATTTTCCTCTGGAGTCATTAAGTAGTGAAAGCTTCAGAGCCAAGTCAGTTTTCATTGCACAAACTTCGTAAGAGAGGAGTAGATGCATATAGAATATGCAAAAAGGCTTCTGGCTACTAGAGTAAATGGAAAACGATTTGTCTGTGTGAAAGTAGAAGCTATAGATTTTAAGACCGGTCATCTTTGCTTTACCTTATATTTAGAAACTTGTATTAAGGTAGGCACAAAAACTCTTGCTTGCAATTCTGATTTTGTAAAGGAACATTAAATCATATCATGCAATATCTCATCTAACTTGTATTATCGTGGTTAGGGCCATCTGAGTATGATGAGTATGAGTATGCCATGTGTACCAGTAAGCTAGCAGCTATAAAATTAAAAATGATCAGTTTTGCTTTAACTCGTGTTTAGAAACTTGTTTAAAGGTGGGCATAAAAACTCTTGCTTGCAATTTTGATTATGTAAAGGAACATTAAATCATATTATGGAATGTCTCAACCAACTTGTATTTTGTGTAAACATGGAAATAATTTGACATTGCCATTTCTTATGGTTAGGGCCACATGAGTATGGTGAGGATGAATATGCCATGTGCAATGGGGGTGCCAAGTTACATGTCTTAATGTATGTTAGTTATGATTGAGAGAATTGTGACACTTTCAAATCCAACATTTGATGAAGCGTGCTACTAGGCAGCCACAATGAACAAAAAATAAATCTAGGCTAAAAGCCTAAAAATTATCATCTTTGCCCATGATCATAAAGTCTACCAAATTGTCACCTAGGCATACATCAAGGCCACAAAACCATGCAATATTGTGACGTTGGCCACTTGTCACATAACAATAGAAATCATACTTATTTTCCATAGAGTCACAGAAGGTGAAAAGGAAGACATAACAATAATCATAAGTTGAGTAATTGTGGAAATAAGGTCGGTATTAGGTAGGTCATCATTGTCCTTAGGAGTAGCCCCCCAATCATATTTATATGAATTAGGGTTAGGAATTGTGGGTCGCCAACTATCATAAGCCTAATTTTCTTCCATTAGTTTCTCATTAGGTCAATTGTTGCAGTTTTGTTTTCTCATTAGGTCAATTGTTGCAGTTTTGTTGCCTCTTCGGAACAACACATCTTATTTTATGTCTTGATATTCCCTTAGAGCATTGAGATTGCATCGAGTTACTTGAAGGTGTAGGAAATACATTTGGAGGCTTTGTACTCATAGTTTAGGGACCCCCACACTAATATTTCAATAATTGCTACAAGTGCACCACATCCATCTGTTTATGATCCTTTAGAAAATTCTTCAGATGACATAGAAAAAGAATAGAAGAAAGATAAAAAAAAATCATGATCCTTAACAAGAGCATTCCAAAATTGGAGGGAGAATCAAGAGAGAATGATATGACATTAGATGATATAATGAGACAAAATACTTCATCTGTCAAATTATCGATACAGAAAAAAGAATACCAAAAAATGCAACCAAGGATCAAAGATAAAAAGAATGATATGCTTTAGTACTTTGAGGCATAGCTTTTCTCAATATTTTATGCCCACAAACATAGTTGGGGCAGCTTGTAAATTTACAGCTTATATTATAAATTGTGTTTCTGTTATAAAAATTAATGATAACAACAACATTAGAAATTTCATATGGCATATTGTGTCGTATATATTTCAAGCCAACCTCTACAATTTAATCCAAAACAAAATCAACAAGGAACAATGTTCAAATTTTAAAAAAGAATATCAATAGAGGAAGATGTCAAAGTTAACTATTTAAAAATAAAAATATGAAATGTAGAACAGACAACCAAAAATATACCAATATACAATGATACAATCCCATATCTATTAAACAAAAACCAACTTGACATATCTGGAAAGTCAAAATGAAGCATGGAGAGAAGCCTTACTTAATCAAGAGTGTTGTACTGTTGACCCAGAGTATCTCCTCCACTACTCAACTGTACTCCTGGAGTCATGTGTATCAATGCAGGGTTGCATGGTCCCTCTGGCAAAGATGTTGGATTAATGGATATGAAGCCAATTACAAAATCAGGATGGTCAGAGGCAAACTTTACTACATCAGATGTATATTCACCCTTGGAAAGAGTTCCAACAGAGCTCATTTCTGCAAGTACTAGTAGACCCCGTCCATGTGGTAAGCCCTGGAAAATTTCAACACTCAAGTCAATTCTAAAATACTAATGCCTTAGCCATCTAAAAACACGATGCTTAAAACATGTGAAATAGAAATTAAAAACTGTACCTTCAGTTTCAACCCTTCCACTATACCAGGACCTGGAATGACATGTGCATTTACAACATCTGCCCACTCTACAACTTTGAAAATTCCTCTGCACAGATTGAAACCATTTTTATGTTTTCCCAGTGTAACAGAGAATATTCCACTACTAGTCAACTCTCCAAGAAAACCTAACCACCTTTCGGTATGACCCATGAAAGAAACATGTCAATTAGAATGTGTGTCAACACAGCTATTACTTACCCTTCGTATTGCATGGTCACTATATTCCAATGTCAACAAACTTGCTATCTTCAAAAATTAAGAAATCATGTTTGTCTGCAATCTTCATTTATAAAAACTTTAGTCAGATAAAGTGCCAAAATACAAATATCCATTTGGATATCAGTTTGCTTTACAAAATCATTTATTTTTTGTGAATTGCTAAGAAAAATATCTATTATATATTGGTATCACTATCCCTTATTTATTATGTCACCAGATTTCATTTAAAACACTCTTGTAACAAAATATATTTTAATAGTTTTTTAGTTTGCCCATTAGTATGTGGTCTAGTGGTTGAGACAAGGCATCACCATGTTGATGACCAAGTCTCAAAAAACCTAGTGGGCATTGAGCCCTGAAACAATGTATGCAAAAAAATACCTGCAACATGAATAATGACAGTCAAACCTTAGACAGACCAATGACAAACACTAGCGAAATCAAAGAAGGAACACCCAGAAGACAAACACGCAACACCAGTGAAATCATAGAAAGTGTTGCAATGATGGTGTAATCGTCACATACATAATACGGTCATGGCCTCACTTTGTAATCAATTTAGTGTGTTTCTAGGGTTGGGATCAACACTCATTTATTATATTCCTAACCAGTTAAGACCCATCTTGTCACTATGTGAGCCCATAACTCCTCTTGGAAAGGACACCATACCTATTGATCAAGACTTGTTTGTAACATCAACATGAGCTATTGATCTCTTATACAAGTGACTTATTCTTTTACCCTATGGGCATCACCAAGTTTTTGTGAACCAAGGTTTCTGATCATCTTCTTTACAATTGATCCGAAGATTATGGATAAAGGCATTTCCCTAAGGATTGTGGATCTAGGGTTTTTGGATTTTTCTCTTTGTTTAGGGTTTCCTAAGAGGGATCATTTCAAGCATTTGATTCAGATAATTTGTTGGCATGGAATTTTTCAGTTCACCCTTTCTTTCCCAACATTTTTTCTGGGTTTATCAACATATCTAAGACATTAGCTGGTGGCATCACCAAGTTTTTCTGACTACAAAACCAAAGTTTTAGACCATCTATTTTCTAGGGTTTAAATTTTGACCCCATCAGAAAGATATGAGTTTGGAGGCATCAACACTTCCACTTCAGCAACCTATTAAATAAGGAACACAACTTGTGGTATTCAGGAACATCGATTTTTGGTGTCTGTTTACTAGTTTCTGAAGTTTGGATACTTGACTTTGAACACTGATCCAAGGTCGTAAAGTATAGAAACTATTCATGAAAATTGAGATCAGTATTCCATTAAATTGTATCCAGTTCAACTTTAGTGTTTGATATTTTGGTAACCATCTTGCAAACTCCAAAGAGGAAGGTTGTTTAGATAATTCATAATTTCATGCTCTTTCAAAAAATTTGACATATCTTGAGGATTACTAAGTAGAATAGATTTTCTCTGTTGAGAATATGTAGCAAGGAGAAGAGGACCTGTTAGTTTAGTAGACTTGTTTTGAACTTAACCAACTATTCTTAATACCTATGCATATTGTGGGAATTTTATATACTATTAATGAAGAAAGAAATTACTTTCAGTGGTAACCAAAAGTGATCAATAAGACTAATATAGAAAGCTTTATTTGACCAATCAGTCCTAGTACGAGACAAGGATTCAGACACAATCAAGTGACTTATCTCGTGACTACAAGACTAGCATTTTTCTTACTAGAATTGAGTAGAGTCTACACATATCCATTTGAATAGTCAAACAAATTTAATCCTTGTAATATAAACAGAAAATTTATTTTTTTTTAAAACAGTCATAGCTTGTGAGTATGGGCTCACCATTGTTCCTTTTTAAGTTCCATTACCATATCCATTGAAGTTCTCAGAGAAATGAATCCTCGATAGACAAAATGGAAAAATATGTAAGTAGCCAAAGGAATAGACACAGTTAGAAAAAGGTGGGGGTAATATTTATGTAGTGGAAATTTAATTGAGTACCTTGAGATAAAGAGTTATTGAGGAAATATTTTGCATGTAATGCTCTGTATAGGTGAGTGTATGTTTGTCATTTGTGCAATAAATAGTGTTTGGATCCAATTTGTAGGATTATGTGGGTCACTAGGACCAGAAAAATAACACCCATGGTGCCTTGATTTCCAATGTATACACCCATGACCATGCTAGAACTTGTTTTTTGATTTCAAGATGATGTAATTATGTTCTTATTAGGCACCCATATGAACTGTCGACAGTAAATGGAAGTTGGTACATGGTTTCATGATTCATCACAATGAAGTGAGTTTCAATCAAATTTTTGGTGGATTGCCGAGGCATAAGCCATAGCATGTAACTAATCAAGAAAACAATAGTAGACCATCCTCAAGAATCATTGCATTACACTAACAATATAGAAATGGTTGTGCACTTGGAACTTTTCAAGTCTAGCTTCAAGATTGGAAAGTCCACAACAAAATTCCAATTGTGAATGCAAGTGCATGCTTGTGATATGACCCAATGCCTATGACCATCTACTCCTCAATTCAATTATATTAACCATTTGCTTGCATGTAATATAATCCTCAAACCCCAATGACATAATACATTAATTATGTGATAAGGTGCACAACAAATGATTCTCTGGCACCAACAACCAAAATTGTTTGGGAGCCTTGTGCATATAGCACAGACCCCAACAACAATAGCATCTAGATCAAAAACCACCATAATGAAACTTCTTCGTCTAGGCCTGCTAATGAAGGAAGTTGATTAATGAATAATCTAAGTAATGCCTCATTTTTGTGTTATGACAAGCTCGCCATTGATTTTGGTTCTTAGCATATTGCCCCTATTTTCAAAGAGCCCTTGCCCATTCAAATTGCCAAGAAATATAAAGGAAAAGGCAAGGCTAAGCCTATTTCTATAGAGGAAAGAGAAGAATCGTTTGATGAACCTGCAGGACATCACAATTGTCTAAGGATGTTCTCCCATAATGATATCGATTTCAATGAACATTAAATTGAGATAGAAGAGGCAGACAGACTTGAAGCATTGTGAATATCAACCTTTGAACTCTGGAGTTGTTATTGTTATCCATAAAGCTCACTATTTGGGGTAAATATGCATATATGGATAAACCAAAACTGTAGGGGCTTTCTGCTCACCAAATAAGATTATTTGGATCCAATAATAATCGTAGGACACTAACATAGAATACCATTTCAAGATTCAAGCATTCTAATGGTTTTGATTCGAGTCATTGTAGGTCCATAGTGTCATTGATAGTAGAGCTTTGGTTAAAATTTAATTGTGAAATTTTTCTGCTCACTTTTTGACTTAAAAACCAAACCATTAGCGCCCTCTTTCGATGATTTAGTACAAGAGGTCAATTACAATGCAACCATCATAATCATCTACATTGTCATGTATATGCACGTTGTTATAAAGTTTTCTAGATTGTGCTCTCAATTGCTCATCAACTTCAAAATATTCACTCTACTCTACTATGAGATGAATCATGACCAATACTATTACTTTTGAAATAAAATAAAGAAAAAAAAATATGAAATTGAATGCATCAAGCTGGCAAGTTAGAAAAAGGCATCAATGCAAACCTAATTTCAATAAATCCAAAAGGAGTGAAATAACACATCCACTGCAACAAGATATAATGTGGCAATTGTCTATGGTAAACAGTAGTTATAGTAAACCATTTTGTCACATCGAAGTGAATTCCTGCCTAATGTTAAGTGGATTGTTGTGGTTGAAATMATATCCTGTAAACACAACCTAAGCAAGAAACAATAACATTTATCCTCAGGAATCATCAATCCTAATTTGATGTGGGTGCATGCAAACCTAATTTCGATAAATCCAATAAGGATCAAAATAACACCATCGACTGCAACAAGATATATATGGCAACTGTATACCGTAAATGGCAGTTGGTACATGGTTTCATGATTCATCACAATGAAGTGAGTTTCAATCAAATTTTTGGTGGATTGTTGAGGCAGAAGCCATAGCATGTAACTAATCAAGAAAAAAATAGTAGATTGTCCTCAAGAATCATTGCATTACACTAACAATATAGAAATGGTTATGCACTTGGAACTTGTCAAGGGTGGCTTCAGGATTGGAAATTCCACAACAAAATTCCAATTGTGAATGCAAGTGCATGCTTGTGATATGACCCAATGTCTATGACCATCTACTCCTCAATTCAATTATATTAACCAGTTGCATGCATGTAATATAATTCTCAAACCCCAATGACAAAATACATTAATTATGTGATAATGTGCACAATAGATGATTCTCTGGCACCAACAACCAAAATTGTTTGGGAGCCTTGTGCATATAGCACAAACCCTAACAACAATAGAAGTCTAGATCAGAAACCACCAGAATGAAACTTCTTCATCTAGGCCTGCAAATGAAGGAAGTTGATTAATTAATAATCTAAGTAATGCCTCATTTTTTTGTTATGACAGGCTCATTGTTCATTTTGGTTCTTAGCATATTGAACAGTAATTTTGACATGTTTGTATATGATATCACAATGACAGTATGTTCTATTTTGATGTCATTGATGGGAAGTGTTTTGATTAATTTTCCAAAGGTGAAAGTTGACGATTGAAGCATAGGGAAGATTCTTGATTGAATATGGAGCAATTGAAGAAAACAAAGATGCATACCACAAATTTACTCTTTTTTTAGGGGTTGTGGTTATAGAATAATAAAAGGGAGGTGAAAGTGAAAATGCAACATTGTGAGAAGGGCTTCTTTTGAGATACAAGGTATTCACTTCTCAAATGATACATTTCACAATCCTCAACACTTGGTTTTAGAAGTGAAAGTATCACTTTATTATATCAAACCCTAATTTTGAAGATGGAGTGAAAAGGAGGGTAAAGTGAAGAAGTTTCAAGTTTTGAAGGTTTTACAGGTCTTAGTATGAATTATCAGGTTTATAGAAACTCCGTACAACACTTGATTCATCTACCAAAACAATTATCCACTCATATTTATCAAAGACAGTCACCTACAGCCAGTCTGTAATGAACTTGTTGTCAATATATTCTAATGCACTGAGCTATGCAAATTTCATCATTTACTAAATTTTTCAAGGAGACTTAATTTTCATCAAAAGCACAATCTATTAATGGTTTTCCTTTCTAAGTTTCAATACTATGGATAAAATACTCTTTTTAATTCAAATAGGCATTTGCATGTGCTAGCTCTCAAAGATTTCTTCTAGCCCCAACTAGGCCAAAAAGATAAGTGTTATCATTCGCTTTGGTTGCTTGTGCTCTTGGTTTAATTAGATTCGACCTTTCTACCTTTTCATTTTTTATGGTAAGATTTAAACTTAGAAGAAGAGAATTGAGTTCAATCAAATTGCCTCAATTATAATCTATATTAAATATAACATTGAAACCAACCAACCAAAATGAAGCTTGAGATACGAATATCTGGATTCCTATAATTTCTATGTTTGGTGGCCAAAAACAAAATGTTGACTTTGGAAGGGAAAAAAACTCCAAAACTATGAACATCCCATGGAAAAGAGAAGCCTATAATTCCATTATTATCTTTACTTCTAGTATTTAGGTTATAATTAGAATTGGGATATTGTAATCTTGTTGAGAAATGGAAATGAAGATTTATCAACAAAAGTATTGGACCAGTTTCTCCAAACAATGTAAATGAAATAATGATTGAGAATAAATCCTACTATCCAAGATCAAATACCTCTAAATATGCATAAGATAAAAGAAGCACTAATATTTGCATTCCAACAACATGGAGTTCACTCATATATGTCATGGAAGCTTGGCAATTACTAGAAACATAAGAATGCAATTTTATCTACTTGAATGAGCCCATTCTTGCTTAGTGGAATTCTTGTTAAATCGAGTATCTACCCTTTAATACTATGACACTATATATGTGAAGAGATAGGTCCCATCTTCATCAAATTCCAACTTCATTTCCTGTCACATACAAGAAACAGACAATGTAATAGTTAAATATCAAATCATCAATCTTAAAGTAACTTGCATCAAGAAAATGTGGCTCCAATTTTATAATGAAAAACACAAAATATAGATTATAGAACCTATTTTTACCTAAAATGCATCCTCAAATTGGCATATAGTAATCTTGCTATGATAAAGAATTTCTGACCTACTCCAAAATAGAGGAAAAACATATCACAAGAATCACGTCATCTGTTTTATTCCATTCACTATTTATTTCACCACCAATGGAACACATATACCGAAATAAGTGTTCCCTAGGCCCTCATATATATTGGATTAGATCAAATGTTGCAGTATATAAATTTCCCAGTTCTCATCTTAGTGCTCATTTTCTTCATTCTAAACAAGACCCTCTCTAGATGGATTATCATTATGGGCCTCCAAAGAATTATGTTCCGTATCAATTTCATTAGAGAAACTTGTTATATTGTTTTCTCCCCTTTATCACAATCTGATCGCCAAAGATCTAGTGCTCTTTAATATGGAAAATTGGTAATGTCATACTTTGTTACATATAATCTTAAACATATATCCATATGTTTATCAATATTGTTCCTCATATTTGACTTCAAAAATGATAGTGCACTAAACATTATCTCATCCTTCACTGATCCCAAAATCATGGTTTGACACAAATCCGCTAATTTGAAATATTAGGATATGTTTTCCTGTAAGTATTGTCTAACACCCAAAATAGTCCATAATCTTGTTATTGCACCATATTCTAGAGGATTCTCCAAAGAGAGAAATTGATTTCGCATTGTTTCAGTGAAGTGTGTGGCTTGTTGAAACATTTTTTATTGATCCAAAATACCTTCAACCTGTTCTCCATGTATCTCGAACTTCTTGCAAAAGTGGTCCACTAAAGTATTTAATTTTTCCACAAAGTCACATTTTAAAGTAGGTTGACATTTTAAATTGTTCCAATATTCAGGGTACACCATAGACATGACCTCCAACAATTCATCTCGAGGTAATCATTCTCTTATCTCCGATGATAGTGACTTTGCAATTTCTATCAACTTGTATCTCACTAAAATGACAACATTGTCGAATATGTATCTTGACACAAGGCGCTCTTTGGTGGTTCGTCTTGTCTTATCAATATAATGAAAAGGAACCATATACCCACGCACTTACATACATAGTATCCCTTTTTCATCAAACTTCAAATAATTTTCAGTATTTTCTATATCATTGATCGTAGTCCAATTTGTAAACCGTGGACCTATGAAAGACTCTAGCATCGTATAAAAATTATCCAATGAAAGGCATGCAAATTTTCTTGCATTTGTGTATTCTGCAATATACATTGTGCGACTTTGAGACATTTTCACAAGGACATTCATTTCATCTAGCATAGGAAGAATTCCAACCAATGTTACTAATGTCTCTATGTCAGTTAGTCGAAAGAGAAGATCTTGAGCTTTATCTACACTGAAGCGATGTTCATACATCACCCCTACCAAGGACTGGTACTCACTAAATAATATTTGATTTGGTCCATTCAATGAGATCCATCTTGTATCAACATATTTTAATAGCTTGTTTCCATTTGTAACACCGTCAACAAAATTTTAAAAATCTGAAAATCGTTTGCGACTACTAGAAAAATATGCATAAGCCTCTCGTACAAGATCTTCAACTTTTGAAACCGATGGAAACTTGCTTACTATTTTAAATGCAAGATTCATCCTATGAGCCATACAATGAATACTCAACATATATGGTGAAGTTGATAGTTGTAGTCTAACACAAAGGCCATTCCTTTTTCCTTGCATTACTAATGCTCCATTTGCTCCAACACATACCAACTTTTTGCGATCATTAAAGGATCCATACCATCACTTTGCTTCAAACTATTTTTTGCGATCATTAAATGATCCATACCATCACTTTCCTTCAAACTATTATTAACAAGTTCATAAATATTTTCAGCTGTAGAATTCTCCTTCATTTTATGAACCCCAAGTAGATAGGAATGCCTAATATGGTCATTAACCATATAAATACTCATACAAATCCATGAAGTATTATCAATAGTTGTAACCTCATCCAAAGACAATAACAAAAACCTAGCACTTGCAATCTTCTCTTTCACATCATCCTTTTCTACTTGAGCTAGATATTTTTCCCATTCCCAACCACTCGTTAAAGACCAATGAGAAGATGGAAAGTTTGGCATTTGAAGAAAAGATAGATATTTCATGTAATATAGATAATCTGGCATAGGACGCCCTTTAGATAAGATGTGAAATACAATGCTTAATTGAATTGTCTTGGATAACAAATTTATTTCCATTGTCTTTTCGAATAGAGATGTGATGCTTCCTCCACTTGCCTCGAGTTTTTGCTTACTTATTAAATATTCATTATATTCATCAGCATATTTGACATATCAAAATTCCTCAAAATATTTCCATCTGAAAATAGATTTCTCCTTGCCATCTACAATTTTCTTTTCATATACCTTTCCTACATGCTTTTCAATTGTATCTAACTTCATCTGAAATGTTGTTGGCGTGCCAAGTTTCCAACTACATATATTGCATCTAACTTTTGGTTTCTCTTTCTCATTTTTTGGAGGTAATGGATCAATAAATGGAAATTTTGACACCCAATCTGGTTGGAAGCCTCTCCCTATGTCTCATTGGCCCTTTTGTTTTTTTCCATAAATTCGTTGTGTTCTTTTCCAATGAAATATTTTCGACATTTGTACTGCCAATTTCTGGTAAAAATGCATTTATCTCACTTTGATCACCAGAGGAACATATTTCCTTATCTATTATTTGGATATTAGATGCATTCTCACAAGAGTTGACATCTCTTTCAATGATAGGTTTCTCAAAAGAGCTTGAAGCATGAAGATAATGTGGATCCTTGGATTGAGGTCTTTGAAAGTATGATGATAGATCATTTTGTCTTGATCTTTTCTTCCCACGATCGGTGTTTTAAATCTCAATAAATATTCCACAATTGAAATTTCAAATTGATTTAGAAGCCAAAAGTGAAACCTGCAAGAGAAATAATATAAAATTAGTAAAATTCCTACCAAGTATAGAATATTCAATTTGAACAAAGCTACTCTAATACTTTCTCCAAAATTTCTCCTCACATTGTGATATGCTTCAAGACCTAGAAATACTGCAAAGCTTAATGAATACAATGAAAAGAGATGCAAATCCATACATTAATATGTGTGATAGTAGTGAGCTCTATAATCTAGATGGTATGTGGAAGAAGTAAACAAAATGTTACAAGTAATGAAAACAAGAATGGTGGAAAACTAGAGGTTCCCTTCAACGACTCGAACAATGACAATAAGAAAGAAGAGAAAACATTAGGATACCACCCCAATATTCCAAACCATTGAGAGATTGAGAATTCAATGGGTGTATAAGTGGTTTAGATGGTAGAGTTATCTTACATTAGGGTATGGGGGGTTTTGGTCCTTGGACCACCCAATAACATTTTCAAAATTGGTCAGAAAAGGCATTAGCATGTTGGAGTTTCCCAAGAAGATTGTGTCCACTAATTACCATTTCAGTGTGACAAATAGAAAGAAGAAACATTCAATCCACCTATAAATTTGGTAGGTTAGGTGTATTCAAATGATAAGCTGAAGGAGCTAAGAAAGATGGCTTATCTATAAGATGAAAACTACATTCTTCCCAATTTGGAAAAACATTTTTCTGCCAAGTGGATTTCCCAGATGATGCATGAATGTCAACACTCTTCTTCAATTCAGATCGACTTTTTCTACAAGTGGGCTGGAAAACCAAAGAAAGAACAAGTACTCCATAGGTAACTGTAAAGTAACAACGAAACTCTGATTAACTGATCAGGTTGGTAACTTAGCTTCTCATAAAATAAGTCTGGATGTTTTTATAAAAAAAAATATTTTTTCATAAAAGTAAAGTTTATGTTCAAATTAAGAAGTGGTTATCAATTCATATCTTACCAAGCTCTTTATTATTTTGGGCAGTTTGAAATTTTTTCTTCTTTTTGTCTCATCCTTCTACTCTAATCTCCACAAGATTTAATTTGTTTTACCCACATTTTTGATGCTATACAACATTACCCTGGCTTCTAGAATGTATTCTTTAGAGTTGTCTTTATATTCTCCTTCTTCTACATTTATAGAAGAGATTAGTGTGTTGTTGAAGTTTTGTCTTCGAGGATTATATCCATAAACAAAGAAAGTACACAAAAGTGCCATACCGTGAAGCCAAATTAGAAGAAATATTTTTTGGCTTTACATTTCAATAAAGATGATGGATACAAATAGTGGAAGTGCATAACCGTGCAAAATTAACTGACAATTTTTTCCATTAATAACCAGCTTCAGTTGTGACCGTCCTACTCTGCTAGTTTAAGCTTGTCCTGGAATAATTTGGTTTATTTAGTTATTTCGGATTCTACAAATCCAATTATAAGGTAGTTTTACATATATCGAGTCTTGACTGTTTTCAAATGTAGGAGCTCCCAAGAATCTTTTATGAGCTTTTGTCTATATCTCGAATTGGAAGCACATAGCCAATGAAAAAGATACAAATTAAATCAGTCAAAAACAAAAACTTAAAAGCCAAGGAGAGAATGTAGTACATAGTTACTTTTAGCTATTTGATATGTGAAAAGTTTGAACAGTTTCAATGTCCCATCAATATATATAATCTTAAGAAGGGTCATGACTTGGAATCTTGACATGGATTTTTACTTTAAAAAAAAATTAAAATAACAATTATGTTTATATTGGAAAAACAAACACTGTGGCCATACCTGTACAACTTCATTACAACAATATACATTTTCTTCAAAGTGTAGAGAAGGAATTTTCCAGTCAACACTCTTCTTCAATTCAGATCGATTGTTTCTACAAGTGGATAGAAAACCAAAGAAAGAACAAGTACTCCATAGGTAATTGTAAAGTAACAACGAAACTCTCATTAATTGATCAGGTTGGTAACTTAGCTTCTCATAAAATAAGTCTGGATGTTTTTGTAAACAAATTAATTTTGCATAAAAGTAAAGTCTCTGTTCAAATTAAGAAGTGGTTATCAATGCATATCTTACCAAGCTCTTTATTATTTTGGGCAGTTTGAAGTTTTTTCTTCTTTCTATCTCAGCCTTCTACTCTCATCTCCATAAGATTTCATTTGTTTTACCCACATCTGTGATGCTATACAACATTACCCATGCTTCTGGAATGTCTTCTTTAGACTTGTCTTTATATTCCCCTTCTTCTACATTTATAGAAGAGATTAGTGTGTTGTTGAAGTTTTTTCTTCAGGGATTATATCCATATACAAAGAAAGTAAACATAAGTGTTATACAGTGAATCCAGATTAGAATAAATGTTTTTTGGCTTTGCATTTCAATACATATGATGGATGCAAACAGTGGAAGTGCATAACCATGCAAAATTAACTGACAATTTTTTCCATTAATAACCAGCTTCAGTTGTGACCATCATGCTCTGTTAGTTTAAGCTTGTCCTAGAATAATTTGGTTTATTTAGTTATTTTGGATTCTACAAATCCAATTATAAGGTAGTTTTCCATATATTGAGTCTTGATTGTTTTCAAATGTAGGATCTTCCAAGAATCTTTTATGAGTTTTTTTCTATATCTCAAATTGGAAGCACAGAGCCAATGACAAAGATACAAATGAAATCAGTCAAAAACAAAAACTTAAAAGACAAGGAGAGGATGTAGTACAGAGTTACTTTTAGCTATTTGATATGTGAAAAGTTTGAACAGTTTCAATGTCCCATCAATATATATAATTTGAAGAAGGGTCATGACTTGGAATCTTGACATGGCTTTTTACTTTAAAAATAAATTAAAATAACAGTTATGTTTATATTGGAAAAATAAACATTGTGGCCATACCTGTACAACTTAATTACAATAGTATACATTTTCTTCAAAGTGTAGAGAAGGAATTTTCCAGTCAACACTCTTCTTCAATTCAAATCGACTATTTCTACAAGTGGCTGGAAAACCAAAGAAAGAACAAGTACTCCATAGGTAATTGTAAAGTAACATCGAAAATCTGATTAACTGATCAGGTTGGTAACTTAGCTTCTCATAAAATAAGTCTGGATGTTTTTGTAAACAAATTAATTTTTCATAAAAGTAAATCCGTTGTTCAAATTAAGAAGTGGTTATCAATGCATATCTTACCAAGCTCTTTATTATTTTGGGCAGTTTGAAATTTTTTCTTCTTTCTGTCTCAGCCTTGTACCTACGTCTCCACAAGATTTCATTTGTTTTACCCACATCTATGATGGTATACAAAATTACCCTGGCTTCTCGAATGTCTTATTTATATTTGTCTTTATATTCTCCTTCTTTTGCATGTATAGAAGAGATTAGTGTGATGTTGAAGTTTTGTCTTCAGGGATTATATCCATATACAAAGAAAGTACACAGAAGTGCCATATAGTGAAGATAGATTAGAAGAAATGTTTTATGGCTTTGCATTTCAATACAGATGATGGACGCAAACAGTGGAAGTGCACAACCGTGAAAAATTAACTGACAATTTTTTCCATTAATAACCAACTTCAATTGTGACCATCCTGCTCTATTAGTTTAAGCTTGTCCTGGAATAATTTGGTTTATTTAGTTATTTTGAATTCTACAAATCAAATTATAAGGTAGTTTTCCATATATTATTCGGTCCTAGCTTAAAACATATGACATTAATAGAAGAAATAAATTTTTATATGAGTAGATCTAATAAGCATAATGATAGATATGGTATACCTATGCATAGAAAGAATGTTTGGACTAACAAATGGATGCAGGATCCTAGATGGAATTTTTTGCAAGCTAACTACCATGATTCTGGTGCGCAGTACAGAAGAAGTTGGGGATCATTTAAGAGAAAGAGAGGATTGACCCTATGTTATGGTTGCAGAAAACCATGCCATCTAGCTAAGGATTGCTCGGGTGGAAAACCCAGTTGTCTCTATTGCAAATATTTGGACCATGAAGTATTGGATTGTAGTATAATGATTGCTAAGCTTGAAAGAATGAATCTACATGAAGAACACCCTAGGACATCCCCAGAAATAGAAGAACCCTAGAAAGAATCAGAGAAAGTATTAATAGAGATGAAAGAAACCCTGAAAGAACATAAAGATGTCCGCTTACCAAAGATCTTCAAATAAAAGGAACAAATCGAAGCAAGAATAGGGAACTTCGACATTGATTGTATTCTTGATAAAGAAACAAAAGTGAACATTATTCCAGAAAGAACCTGGGAAGTTATAGGGAATCTCGCCATGATTCCTTCACTAGGAGGAATAGGACTATTCAGAGGAAAATTGGTGATGTTATGTGGAAAACTCGCTCAGATACCTATGACAGTCAATGGAACTTCAACAGAAGAAGATTTTGAGATTATCAAATTTATTGAGGACGACACCCCATTCACTATCTTACTTGGAAAACCTTGGATTGAGAGAGATCAAGCCAGAAAAAAGGAAGAAGAAAAGGTATTACAACAACAGAGACAAGAGCTAAAATATTTCATGACTGGAAGGATCACACAGTTGATTGAGGAAAGGAGAATAAATCAAAGCTATTTGACACTAGAATCTCAGATGTCAAAGAATTAGAGGACTCACAGAAGATTGGAGTATATGTATCAGATACAGACGAAGTAGTTCTCCTGAGTCTTGGGAAAGAACCTCAGCAGCGCGAAGTGACTATGCCCAAGGAAAATAAGAACCAGATCGAGAAATGAACTACCGAGACGAAGATCACGGGGAAGAAGGATAGAAAGCTAAGTAAAAAGAGAGCTCAAATTGACAGGCTACAGAGGGTTCCAGAGGGAACCCCTCCAAAAGAAACTTTGCACAATTCGAGCTTCATCGGGATAACAGAACAACGACATGGGTCACTTCGTCGTGGCGAAGAAAAATAGCCATTCAAGGCTGATATACCTATTTGACTGTTGCCCCGAACGGATCGAAAAGCATTGATGGCTCATCACCAGACCATTAGACCACACCATAACGGATAGAACCAAAGTTAAGGAAGCCCCATACCCATTGCAAACAATCTGTTACAGAGTTACTTACTTAATCCATCATGCCATGCACGGAAGACGCTTTTGCTAATCGTGAATTTGAATCCGCAGACTACCTAAATTGTGAACTGTGATTACTATGCCCTTACTCTCTACCTTACTACAGTATCTATGTTAGTTTGAGAACCCAAGCTATCGATCTTGAGAGTATATGTCCCACGGATTTAGCACAACTGAAGAATCTATAAGAGAGGTACTCGCTAGCCTCAGAGATGAAAGAGTCATGTCGGAGCAGGGATTGTCTACACCTTTATAGGCATCGTCAATGAGAGGAGTTCAAGCCTCCACGTTGACTGCTCGAGAAGGAACATCCCGAGCCGGCATAGAAAGAAGAACCAAACATAAGGATGATATGGCCAACGCAAAGTTGGTCCCATCCATCCTACTTGCTTACATACCACCTTTGAACGGTGTGATCAATAGAGATAGTATGCCTAGAGACTTTGAGTACACTCTAGTCATGGCGTACCTACCGAAAGGAGTATGCGCAGTCCACGGAGATCACGACAAGATCGCAGCATTGAATTTTAGTGACTTCAACCTAGGGGATTGTAAAGTTTACAACACACTTTCCCCGTACAAGTACCTAACCAAAACCAAGGGAAAGAATTCAAAAATCATCCCTCAGTAATGGACAATGAACCTCGCGCAGTCTACTCTGCTCAATGTTATAAAGATACTACACTTCGGTAGACACCAGGAGGTGAATGCTTGTGTAAAGTTGTTTCTGGTAAGTTATCATGGAGGATACTTATGGTTGAATCATTGCATAACAGTTGATCCAGTGATGATCAACCAGATCATCGGGCTTAGCATGCAGGGCCCTGATCCCCACAATTATTATCCTGGGAAGACCGCGGATCGCGCTCTTGCCTAGAAGATCAAAGAAGCCTATGGCGATGTTAGGAAAGGCGCACGAGGCTACAAGGTAGCTTCTATTGAAAGTGGCACAGTGTGCCTCTCCTGTCAACTGATCGCAGGGAAGTTGGTACGCAAGAATAAACCCACACAATTATCTAGCTTTGTAGTCGACCTCACAGGAAAGTGCACAGAGGGACTATAGATGAACTGAGCGAAGTACCTGGTGAATCAAATAGAGATTGATTGCAGAGAATCCCAGGATCAAGGGCATGAATTTCATTTTAGTTGGTTCTTGATACATATAGCTTTCATTGCATGGGAGCTACCGAAAGGTGCAACCTTCCTCGACATTGACCCCTTTGAACCACTGGCTGCGAAGTTCAGTACCCTATGGTACTCGAACGACATGAACAAGTAGTGGAAATCCAATTCCATATTTCACACCTAGTACACCCATTTGAAGCTCGCCATCCAGTCCGAGCCTCACATGACCCCGAATACTTTATAGAGGTTTCGAACTTTGATAAAGTTCAATGCAGACCACCATTTTATATATCTGATAGCACGTGTTGATGCGAACAAGGAACAACTTCAGTCTTATTACAATATGATAGAAGAATACCTGGAGGAAATCACCAAGGAATGGTTGGCAGACCTTCTTGTTCCAGTAGACCCTACAGAAGTGTCTGACATTGAAAGCCCAGAAGCTGCGCAGAATACACCTAGACCCAATAAGACAAAGAAAACAAAGCAAACAAAGAAGGATGAGGATATCCAGGATGTAGACAGAAAATCTGTAAGAACCGCATCTGTTACACCAGAGCAAGGAGGTAGTGGTGAAGACTTAGAGGAAGTCGAACAGAGGCCAAACGACGAAGTAGAAATCATAAAGAAAAGGAAGGGTTCACCTCCAAAACCTTCCTCCGGAAAGAAATCAAAAGCACCCGTGACTAAGCTGAAGACCATGCTCACTCTAGATCAATTCAGTTTTCTCATCGCAACTATGAACGAATCCATAGAAGAGATAATAGAAAAATAGGAAGCTAAGAATCTGACACTTTACAAACAGAATCGAGATCGAACTCCAAGGAGTACARCAAKCTCTCTAGTCTAGACACGCAGTCTCCTCTGCGCCCCTACCAGAAGGAACAACACAAGAAGGAAATGAACCAGTTCAAATCCGCAAGATTGCTAACACAGTCGAAGTACGCCTTCGAAAGGCACAGGAAGAAACAACGCAGGCCACCCAGGCCTTAAAGCAAGCACAGGAGGAATTCCTCGAGCAATGTCGAGCTACACAACAAGAGAAGGACACTCTCCAAGTGAAATTTGAAGAAGATAGAGAAAAAATTCAAAAAGATAAAGAGAATTTGCTTGCGAAGCAAATTGGGATTGAAGAAGCAGTCAACAGAGAATTTCGCTCTGTGACTGGCTTAGAATAGAAGGTAGAGGACCCCATCGAATGCCAAGTGATGACGCTTGCTGAATTTATTCAGCAACTTCAACAAAGAGTCGTGGACTTAGAGCTTCAGACGATACCATAGACCCCACAAGAAGTGTGTGACCAACGATAAATAACTTCTTGGAGCACCGTAGAAAGGATTAAATCACTCTCTGAGGAATGCAAACAGTTAAGTAGAAGAAGTGCGTAGATCTACGAGAACCTAACCGAGAATCTAGAATTGCATCAATTGGAGTCACAGCTCCAAGAGGCGAAGTACGACGCTGAAAATCTATAGGTGCAGTTGAAGGCCCTGTCACCCGTAGAGAGAATGAAGAGATTTCCATAGTAACACATAGCTCAATAGAAGATTTACATGCTTCAGAGTAAAGTAATCGAAGTCTCTCAATGACTGCAACCAGTGCAAGAAAATGCATGCCAATTGTTCACTGAAGTTGAAAGCCAAGGAGTAGAACTTGAATAGCTTGTGAATATAGTATAACAACATCTAGAAGGGTCGGTGAATGAGGCACTCATCCAGGAGTTCATTGAGAAAGAGGCAATAGCAATGTGGTAGGTCGAAGCAGCTCGAGCCAAGCTCGAGGAATTCGAAGCAGAATTGGTCAGACCTGAGTGACTCGGGACGAGTCACAGGTGAGTGTTGGGGGCCTGTTGTCCCTTGACCAAGTTTCGAGGAACACTTGGTCATAATTGATCATTTTTGGACTTCAACACCCTGTCAAAGATGGAGCGCCAGGCGAAACAGAGATCGTGAGACCTCGGTCCACTTTTGGGCCTCTTTTAGGGTTTTGGGTTAATGTAATAGGGATGTCGGCCTGTGGGTTTTCCCATGCTTAGGCCCACTTTTTCAATATATAAATAGAAAGATAGGAAATGTAAGAAGTAGTAGATGTGATTTCTTAGTGCAATTGGTGGTGCATCTATGTGATGTTGAATAAGTGCTCTATGTGAACTGTGTAAGGCTTGCAAGGCTAAGTGCAAGTTACTGTGTGATTGATATTGTAACGCAAGGAAGAAGGATCTAGCGAGTTGCGCAAATCTTCTGTCCTCTGTGAAGAAGGGTTTTGAGTGGCTTGTGTTGTAACTGATTGAAGACACTAATAAAGAAGAAGAGTTGGTGGACGTAGCCCCAGGGTGGGGGTGAACCACATAAATCTGTGTGTGATGCTTTGTGCTTCGGCTTGATGTGTTTATTTCTTCTTCTGTTGAGTACCTTGATATATTTAGATAGATATATTAATTCTTTTTGATTCCTAGATGTATGTCAATAGTGGGATCTGACATGTATGAGAATGCTTAGTGTTGAACTACTACATATGATATGATTTTCTATAGTGAAGTGCTGAAACAATGTACATATGAGTATTCACCGCGAAGATTTGTGCCATCTGCGAAGTATAATAAGTTTTAAATTCTGATGAATGATCTATGCTAAGTGCCCTGTAAGGATAGGATCACAGATTCGTGTCCCAGCTAAGGTTGCAGACACCTGAGTCTTGCAACCACCCATGCCTTTACATCGGGTGAGACTTCATCTGCTTCACAGGTGTTGCCGAAAGGGCTGATAGTTAGGGATTTGTTGGTACGCTCTTGAGCATTGAACCCTGGGTCTGTCCTTGTGCCAGCAGATCGTCAGGATTTTCTTTTGATTCTGGATTAAATTTTGGTAACCATTTATCTAGATTTTTAGGTAAATCATGTTGATTTCCAGGAACATTGACTGCTCCAAGAGTTCTCTAAGGTGTTCTCGGTACTCTGGCCATAGTATTTGGTTGACGAGGAAGAGATGGAAGAGGAAACGTATGTAAAGGTGTATGTGAAGGAGGAGTAGAGGGAGGAGATGGAAGAGGAGACATATGTAAAGGTGTATGTGAAGGAGGAGTAGAGGGTGGATTATTTCCAATAGTTTTAACAATGGTTTTTCTAAATTGGATGGGAAATTGGAAATGAATAGGTTCGATACTTAACCTCTCTCTCTGCACTCTTGTAAGAAAACCTAAATCTTGGATAACAGAATCTATAGAATCAGAATATCCTTGAGAAGTTTCTCCTTGATTTCTAAGATCTTCTATTTGTTGTCTTATTTGTTGAAATTCTGGTGAACTAAGAAAACTCGAAGAAATATCACTTACAGTTCTTCGAATTGGAGATTATAACTATGCACCAACAAAAGATATTGTGGGTGAAGTTGATCTACTTGAATGGTATTCAGTTTTTTTTGTTGTTTCAGCCATTCATTATCATATGGCCCTCCTTCTAGAGCCAAAATGTTGATAGTCAAATATGACCATGTTCAACATTCAGGGATTCGCCCGGTTAGGATCTCGATTAGACCCTTATCCATTGTAAATGGCAATTCTAACTGGTTTAGGTCTAGTTACCTATAACTATCCTAATCTACAAATAAAACTAAATCTAAAATATATACTTACTAAATGATTGTAGAGATTTTATCCTTTATTAAATAACAAACTAAAATATAAATATATACAGGTTCAAAACTATCTACCAGAAAAGACTAATTCTAATTATCATAAAAGTTACTCCTATGAAAGGAGATTTTGTTTTCTCTTTTTGAAAGGTATCTGAAAATGAAAATTAAATGTAATCTAATTTAGCAAATAAAACCAATTCTAATAAAATAATCTAATGCTCGGGTATAATTCAAATAGTATATGAATTAAATAAGAGAGACAATATTCAAAAGATATGGATCTTCAGAACACATGCCTGAGTTTTAACAACTATGTATGAACTAATAAATATGCCTAAGTAATTAACACAGATTATTAATCAAACCAGTATTCATATACAGAAAAGCATTGAAATAATGCATATAATAAGGATGAATTAATCTAATTAATTAACAGTAATCAATTAAATTAATTGCAATACCAATAACACATGATTCAGATCATACCATTGATTTAAAAGATAAACATCCAAATATCAGTAATAGTACCGAATACTAATGCTTGTATTAACATTCAAAGCCAAAAATTGATTAAGTATAAGTTTCAAAGAGAAGACTTGTACAATAGTGCATAAGTTTGATTCTTATCGCAAAAACTGAACCTAGAGTATCATCTTTCTTCTCCTCTTTTATATCAAAAGAGTTCAAAACTGATTTAAATTCTTTCTATAACTAAAAGCAGTTAACTGTTTAGAATGGGAAATTATCAAAATTCTTTAACTCTCAAACTATATTAACAAAATACATAAAATAAAAATAGTTTTCTTTTAAAAACTAATTATTCTATTCTGGAATTATTCCTGGAAAACTAATATTCCATATTCTCGTATTTCATCTAGGTCATTCCTTTAACACCTATAAAAAAAACAAAAATTAATAAAACTTAAAAAAACAAAATTAGAGTTGTTATAGAATTTTAAATTATGTAGCTACTCATTTATTAATGAAATTTAAACAAAACAGAAAAAACTAAAAGAAAACATTGAAATCATACCAAAGACAAAACATCTTAATCACTGAGCATTAATGGGTAAAGTATTAAATTCTGAGTGATTAAAAATGTTAACCCCTAGTGAGTTGATGGTAATTGCTTCTCCTTTTATGTCCTGCCTAGAACCTGAAACTTGTCTTCTTTGGCTATCGACCAATGATTTGTTTTTCTTCCCTAAGTAGTTGATTTTCTAATTCCAAATCAATTATGTTTGTTTGTATCACTAGAAACTACTGAATAATATTTATCCTTCCAGAAGGAAACCTCCTGATTCAGATCATTTTTAGCTTTTTCCTTCTTTATTTCTTCAACAACCTTTTCAGCGGGTTCCTATGAAAAAATGTTTTGTGGAGAAGATACTTCTTGATTTTTAGCCAACTCTTCATCTTCAATTTGAACAAGAGAACTGACTTTAGAATTTTTTCTAGATTTATTTCTGAGTATTCTGGAAATTTTCCTTCCTTGACGTTTGTTCATAAAATCGACTAAATTACTAGAATCATCATTCTTTTTGGAAACAAGAGGGCCACATTCAGATACAAGAGCGGAAACCACAGACTGTTTGGATGCTTCAGAAGAAACCTGGGGTATTTCACTAAAAATGAATGACTCTGGCTTAAGGTTAAACCTTAAAGATTGATTGTGTGTAACCCTCATAGCATTTTGCATAGAAATGGAAATCAAAGGGTAAGACAAAACATTATCCTCTACAGGATTTAGGGTTTCAAACTCTACCTCATAATTGTGAGTCTGTAAATATGACTCACAATATTCTTTTCTCTTGACAAAATCCTTCCAAGAGTCGTTATTCTACTTTAGTTGAGACTCAATTAGAATTTTCACTAAACCATGATGAAAAACATTTATTTCTTAATTGAGATTTTTTCTTTGATAAAAATGATCCATTTTCGAAAGGATTTAAGAAAGAAAACCAACATATTTAACTCATAATCCATGAAAAACATCAATATCCAAAAGTGATATATAAATAAAATACTATATCGTCCCTCGGAGGTAATAAAACCTTTGATAAATCCTAACAGAAAATGTCATTTTTCTTTCACTAGGGATATAGGCATACCTTTGTAATCGTATTTGCACTCGGGAAAAATTAAGATTCTGACCAAGGGATCTCTTTCACTCTTTTGGTATTGGACCACCATTCCCCTTTTAACGGCAATTTGGTCACTCTGGCTATCAATTCATCATCTATGTGTAACTTTGTATCTCCAATTTTAGTGTATTTAACATTAAAACTTAGTGCAAAATCTTTAGTGACCTACACATTGTATCCATTAAACATCTACAAAAAATCTAACCAGCCAACCTTTTCAAAATTCAGAAAATAGTCTTCATTAGCTTCAATAAGCTCAATACCAAGTTTGAATCTAGATATCATACCCATATTAAGGTTTACCACGGTTCAGAAAAATCTACATGAAGCATAACAGGCTCTCTCTCACAGGTAAACAAGTGAGAAAAAACATTCAATGTCTGTGAAAAATACCCCGATTCAAGGAAATACATTGTACATGGGATTTGACATGAGGTAATAATATATAAATACGGTAAGACAACACAACACCATACGTGGAGAGTAAGTATACTTTGGGAAAAGTAAATTGTTTGCATGAAATTTGAAAAGACCATGTTTTAACTTTCAATTAAAATCCTTTATATCTATGATGATCATGTTAGGCACAATGTCCCACAACATTATGTCAAATCATTTCTTTGGATCATGAAAATCATGATAATAATGTGATTATGACAGGAAAGTGAGGATTTCATAAACGTGATTTAAAATTTGTTGGAACATAAATCCAAACAAAAAAAAGGTCAATGAAAACTTAAACCAGTAATATAATTAAAAATTTTAGCTTGCCAAATATTGTAGCTTTCCAAATATTTTATCTCATGTAGAATCTTGTCCAAGGTGTGTATGTGAGCAAAATCATCAAGGATATGTTGATTAGTGACTTGGAAATCAAAATCCTTGATCGAGATGTTTATGAAATGAAAAACATCCTAGAAGGAAAATGTCATTAAAAACTAAATGAAGACTCAAAGGGATTGAGAGCATGATCAACAAAATTGTCAAAAATGAAAACAATATTCAAGTGAAAACATGATGGTTTTCATACAAAATTTAAAATCTTTTTTCTTTTCAAAATGAAAAAATAAAGAAGGGTCGCAAATTTATTTATATCACAAAATTTGGGAGGTTGTTGTCTGCTACAAAAATAGGGAAAGTAGTAACCACTTGTTCTCTTCTATATTTGGACCAAAGATAGGAGTATTGATCCAAAGGGGAGCTTAGCATGTCCATGGGGTAAGATTTCACACAACAAAAAAATGGTGACTCCACTAGGGAAAGACTTTGACTAGTTTTTCCTCTTTTTCATCTTGAATCCCTTTCTTGTGATTAGATATTGATTTTTTGGTTCTTTTTTCTCATCTATTTCCCCTTCCCTCTTCCTCATTTAAGAGTTTACAGAGCCATTGATTGAGTCTCTATTGATTATAATCTTGTGGAAGCCATTTTTTAACTTTTCAGAAACTGGCACTTCTCTATAGTTCACACCAAGGCGCCACTTACCTGAATGGCACTCCCCTGCAGTGCATACAGGGGCACCATTAGCTTACTGGAGCTCCCCCTAATCCTACTAGGGAGCACCATTCTCTTGACTGGTGCTCTATCTCTTTCAGAACAGGGGTGCCAATCTCCCTTTTTTTGGTGTTTTTTCCTCTTTCTGCTATGCTTTTCTCAGTCTGATTTTGAGGGGATTTTTGCCTAGAGACTCTTGTTTTGTATTTGACTTTTTTTTATTGAGGATTTGATACTTATCACTCATTTTTATCTTTGTTAAGCTTGCATACATCTTCTAAGTTGCAATATTGGTTCATTTTTATTTTCACTAGTTTTATCTTTATCTCGTGATGTTTTCAATTATCTTATTGATTGGAAGAAGTTTGTAAAGGTTTGATTGGTATTGATTTTTTTTCAATATTCCTTGGAACATCTCTCTCTTTTGAATGATTGAAATTTTTTTTCTTACCACAACCTAGCTTGAATGCCTTTTCTTGTTGCTCATTTTTAAAAATTGGTGAATGCTTGTCTTTTTCTCTTTTTCACTGTTTGGGCTCTTGTTTGAACATATGTTGGAAGCATTCTGACATTGTTATTTCTTATCGAATTTTTGAGTTCTTGATTAAGCGAATTATTTCACACTTAGTTTCTCTCAGTTCTCATCAGTTTTCAGTGCATTTCTTGTTCGATCTTTTTACTTCATATTCCTTTGTATCTACATTGGATTCTTGAATTGAAAGTAAGGAAGTAGGAATAACTTGCATTTAATTTAGGTTCATTGCATTTATAATCAAACAAACAGAAATTGATTGCATTCAAATTTTTTGGTGGCGCATATTCGTAGTTTTCATTTTGGTAAACTACATTGGGTTTATGCATTTGGGAATGGAAAAAGACTCTTCTCATTTCCATATATAGAGTTCATCAAACTGAAATATCTGCATCTCATTCTGTTGCAATATTTTGGAGTCAAAGTCACGAATATCATCAGTTTCACTTCCATACCCTTGAGTAAAACAACATCCTAAAAATCAAAGCGCTAATTAAAATCTATCTAGATTTTTTTCTTTCTAGGGCTCTGTAAAACTAAATTTTCTTAAGTGTAGGGATTTAGAATAGGTGTTGAGAATAACTTTCCAAATCCATAAAAAAACATAGAATCTTATGATAGGGAGAGAAAAAAAATATTTTCTTATAAGCATAGTTGGGACCCCCTATCAAATAGGGGTTAAACATGAGGTCACATGCGGGAGAGCAGCATAGATTACCCCTCCGAAGCTTAAGAAGACATAGTGGAAAGATCGTATACTGGGGGTTTTTCTTGAAGTGTCACTGGTTTCATTAGGTCTTGGTGCTTTGTGAATCTTGAATCCATTCAAGGTCCTCTAGATTTTATCGGTCCTCTTGTCTTCAATCCTCTAGAAGAATTTTGGACCTGATATTTGTCCATACATTTGATTCTGACTATCGACAATACCCATCTAGAGTTTTAATGTGAGTTTGTAACCTTAGTTTATTTTATCTTTAGGGTTCATACACAAGTGACGATGAAGGGGAGTCTTTATTGTATCTGGGTCAGACATTGGTCAAACTCACTCGGGCTCCTTGGAGGGTAACCCACATATAGACCATGAGGGAACTTTCACCGAGGTGTAAGCTCATTAAGAAGGTCTCCAACATAAATGATCCACCCACTCTATCTCAACCCCTTTTTCATATTGATCTTGTGATGTTGGATTCCATCACCAACTAGCACGTTCACTGTGAAAATATTTATTTGTTTGGTTTGCTTCCTAAAAAATTTAGTGTGTGTTGTTTGATTTCCCTATAAGCCCTTAGGGTTGAGTCTATTTCTATGGATTCAATTCCTGTAAATACCAACGAAGGAACCCTTTTTTCTGGGATACCATTTGTTTCTCCTTTTGTGGGACACATTGGTCCTCCTTATATCGCTACTTTGACTCTTCATGGACTCATTATTGGGTTATTGGTCTGGTTGTTTTCCACTCTGGTGAACGTAAATGCTCCTAGTGCTTCATATGTAAGTACTCCACCCCATGACCATCAACCTCATTTCAATCCTCTGCCTTCTTCACCCGTAGGGTCTTCTTCCCGTTCTTCCTTTTCGCCTAGTCAAAGATCTATATCTAGTAACCAAGTGGATAATAAGAAGAAGAAAAGGAAGATTAAGAAAAAGAAGAAAACGAAGATTAAGAAGAAGAAACATAAGCTAAGGGGGAAAATTCCAACTACCACAGGACATGTTGGAAGTGATCAACCAACTACTATTCATCATGTTGGGAGTGTTGCTAATGTCAACAAGTCTACCAAGACACATCGCAAGCCCAAATTCCCTTGCAGGCTTTGTAAGGGTGACCACCTTCTTAATAATTTCCCTGGTGTTCCCAAGGTTGTATAAGTGTGGTCTCAAGGTTCTCAACATGCGTCATCAGTCACTACAGCTCATGCTGGTGACAAACCATTAGTTTGTGATAATCAGGTTGGAATTAAGAAGGGTAGAGTCAAATTTCCTTGATTGTTATGTAAGGATATGAACCGGAGTTACCTTTTCCCTCGTATGGATGAGGCTTCATATATGTTGGAAAATATTGTTGATGTATAGAAACAACTTCCATATCACAACCCACCATGATTGATGAAATGGTCAATATGGTTCCATCATCGGTCAATCTAGTTGATCAGGTGATCAATCCAATTCCATCATCAGTTGATTCGGTCAATCAAGTGATCAATTCAATGTTACCTTTGATCAATCCCACTCTCCCCTTAGAGAGTGAAGTTAAAGTGATCGATCCAATACCACCATTGGTTAATCCCACTCCTCCTTTGAAGAGTGAGGATGTCCCTTGGGTATTTCTTGTTTCTACAAATTCTTCTGTACTAGGGGGCACTTCACTCGTCCCAACAGAACCCCCTCTAAGTAATGAGGCCATTCTTTTAGATTGGGGTTTCATTGTTAGAACCTCGTCTCCCTTCCTATATACATTTCCAAATCATTGTTCAAGTTTTTGGTAGGGACGTTCCTCAGAATATTGTCGATGAAGGTGCATCAGATAGTATTTTATCCTCCATTGCTTAGCAAGCTTTAGGTTCCCCTCAGCTTGCGTCGGTGACTCAGAATTTGTTGGTTTTTAACAGAAGGGCTAGTCAACTTTTAGGGATCCTTCCTCAGTTTCCTGCTACTTTAGGAGGTAAAAATATCTATATTGATGTGATGGTATTGTTGGATTACTGAGAGGGGGGGTGAATCAGTAATAACTTAATTATAATCCTTTTTCTTCAAATGTTATATCAATGTAGAATTATTATCCAATAATGAGCAGTAATAAATAAACAATCACACACATGCACAGTACACCAATGTTTTACGTGGAAACCCAAATCGGGAGAAAACCACGGAATGCTTTTTCTTATATGTCTTGAAGAATTACATTCATTGGAAGCACCAACTTCCTTTGTTTTCAGCTGCAACTGGAAGGAGGCTCCAACCTCCTAATTTCTCAGGCTACAACCTAAGGGAAGATCCAACTCCCCAAATCTCTGGCTACAACCAAAAGGAGGCTACAACCCCCAATGTTCTCCGACTACAACCGGAAGGTGGCTACAACCACCTGTCCTTGCCCCGTCCTACCACCCTGAAGTAGAAGTAGAATGATGGAACCACTGTCACACTATCACTGTGAGATATACTGCTATAAACCTGTACCAATAAGTCTGAACCATGCATCAACCTATACCTCAACCTATAATCAACTTGTACCATAAACAATTGCATCAACTATGCACCAACCTATAATCAACCTGTACCATAAACAAGTGCATCAACCATGCACCAACCTGTAATCAACCTGTACCATAACTAAGTGAATCCACCATGCACCAACATGTAATCAATCATGTGTCAACTACTCATAAACTATGAATCATCAATATTTACCAACATCATCAACTATACACTTCATGTATGTGTCAACTCATCAACTACTTGTCTCAACCATGTACTCAACATGCGCCACAACCAAAAGCCCTCATCAATTTTATCATCCAAATATGATTTTTAGCTCTGTAATAGACCTGGTGTATATGATCACATTCCTGCAAACCTTCCTTAATTTTAAAAACAAGATACTAGCATTTTCATCAAACTTTTCTTTAGTCTCACATGCCTAGTTTTGGATTAGTCAAAAACCCTAACTTGAAGTAATCATAACTTTGAACCTGTACTGTATAAA
>SNQJ01S0060669.1:0-10534 GCA_010110895.2 Picea sitchensis | reverse complement strand
AAAGGCTTCAGAGTTGCCTTTATAGATGGAGAAGTTCTTATGTGGGCTAAAGGAGAAACCATGAAAGAAGCAATCATCATTGGAAAAGAAGAACCTGGCTTGTATAAGCTAAAGGGTCACTCAGAAGCAGCCATGACCCACGCCATTGAGAATTCATGTGAGCTATGGCATAGAAGATTATCCCACATCAACTACAAGGCATTACTGTATGTATGAAAAGTATTCATGGGTCTACCAAAACTCAAGGTTGACCATGAAGGCATGTGCAATGGATGTGCACAAGGGAAGAACATCAAGAACCCTTTTCCGAAGAGAGACAGCAAAGCAAAAGGAGTATTAGAACTCATTCATTCAAATGTATGTGGCCCGATACCATCATCCTCCATCAGTGAGTATGTATACTATGTATCTTTCATTGATGATTATTCTCGTAAGACCTGGGTTTACTTTTTGAAATAAAAAGATGAAGTGTTCAGTAAATTCAAGGAATTCAAAGCCTTGATAGAGAATCTTTCTGAAAGAAAGATCAAGATACTCATGTCAGATAATGGAGGATAATACACCTCAAAAGAGTTTGTGAACTTCTGCAAAGATGTCGGGATAAAGAGGGAGCTCACCACTCCCTACAATCCTCAACAAAACAGTGTAGCAGAAAGAAAGAATCGAACTATAATGGAAGCAGTGAAGACCATGATCCATGATCAAGATCTTCCAATGTGCTTATGGGCAGAAGTAGCAAAAAAAAAAATAGCAGTTTATGTGCAAAACCGATTGTCCCATAGTGCACTTGGGTTCAAGACCCCAGAAGAGATGTTCTCCGAAAAGAAGCCAGAGGTAAGACATCTCAAAATATTTGGCTGCCCAGTATTCATACATATTCCAAAAGAGAAGAGAAACAAGTTGGACCCCTCAGGAAAAAGGGGAATAGTTTTGGGATACTGTGAGGCCTCCAAGGCCTTTAAGATTTATATACTAGGTCACCATCACATTGAGATCAGCAAGGATGTGACCTTTGATGAAGATGCAGTTCTCAAGAAATCAAGATGTCAGCTTGAAGAATTATATGAAGAGGAACCTATAGCTTCCAGAGTTGCAGAATCAGTGAGGGAGGTTCCTAGAGTTGCAGAACTAGTGAGGGAAGTCATAGCTTCCCCTGGTGAGGAAATTCTAGAAGATCATGACATAGTAAAATTTCAAGAACCTCCTCATATGACAATATCCCATAAGATAAATAATTCTTGGGATAGGGAGATTATTCAAGATGGAGATAAGTATGGTGTTCCTGAAGGAACCACGAGACATGTGAAGAGACCTAATCCATTCTCCAGTTATATGGATTTGATGTGTGATCTCCTAGAGAAGGATCCTACCTGCTTTGAAGAATCCATTCAGAAGAAATAATGGGCAGATGCCATGACAAAAGAATACCAATCCATAATAAAGAATGATGTATGGTAAATAGTTCCCAACTGAAGAGAAAGGATGTGGTATCTTCCAAATGGATCTTCAAAATAAAACATGTTGTTGATGGAAGTATTGAGAATTATAAATAAAGGTTTGTCGCTCGTGGATTTTCTCAAAAGGAAGGCATGGACTATGAAGAGACATTCGCTCCTATAGCCAGAAACACTTCAATCAGAACCATCATATCCCTTGTAGCTAAGATGAAGTGGAAGTTACACAAAATGGACGTAAAGACAGCTTTCCTAAATGGTGTCATCGAAGAAGAAGTGTATATAGAACAACCTCAAGGATTTGAAGTTGAAGACAGGAAGACTCATGTCTACAAGTTGAAGAAGGCTCTGTATAGGTTGAAGCAAGCTCCTAGAGCTTGGTATGGCAGGATAGATAGTTTTCTGACGAGCTTGGGATTTATCAAGAGTAAAGCAGATTCTAACCTCTACTTCAAGGTTATGAATGATGAGTCGGTGATATTGATATTGTATGTGGATGACTTATTCTTAACTGGAGAAGAAAAGCTCATCACTGAATGTAAGAAGAATCTCACTTCATAATTTGAGATGAAAGACCTTGGCCTAATGCATTATTTCTTAGGTCTTTAGGTATAGCAAAGCCCAGAGAGAGTCTTCCTTAACCAAGGGAAGTATGCAGTCGAAATCCTGAAGAGATTTGACATGTTAGAGTGCAAGTCCATGAATACACCCATGGAAGCAAAGCTGAAGCTACTGGTCAACACTTCATCGGAATTTATTGATGCCATGCTGTATAGACAGATCATTGGATCACTGATGTATTTGATGAACACTAGACCAGATATTTGTTTTTCCATGAACACTTTGAGTCAGTTTCTGGTAGAACCCATACATGTTCACCTAGTTGTTGCAAAACATGTGATGAGGTACCTTAAGGGTACATTAGATTATGGTCTCAGTTATGATGGAGATCATAATTTCACACTGAGTGGGTACACTGGTTCATATTGGGACGGAAGTGTCTCTGATAGGAAGAGCACTTCAGGATGTTGTTTCAGTTTGGGATCAGCCATGATCTCATGGTAGAGTAGGAAGCAATCAATCATTTCCCTCAGTACAACGGAAGCAGAGTACATTGTTGCATGTTCTGCCAGTTGTGAAGCTATATGGCTTTGAAAGTTGTTGACAATTCTATTCGACCTGGAGATGGAAGCAACCATGATTCTATGTGATAACCAGAGCTGCATAAAGATGACAGAGAATCCTTTATTTCATGATAAGTCGAAACACATAGAGATCTGATACCATTACATATGTGAGATGGTGCAGAGAGGAGCCATAAATCTCCAATATGTTAGCACAGATGAACAGGTTGCCGATGTGTTGACCAAGCCTCTATCTCGTGTAAATTTTGAGCACTTTCGAGATAAGCTCAGTATAGTCCAAAAGGACCTCCCTCGATAGGGGGAGTAGTGTTGTGATATGCTAGCCTAGTGTTGTACCTCCATCTTAATTGTTGTGTCGAGATTCCAGCCGAGTTTTGTGCTTCCATCTTAATTGTTGTGTCGATATGTGAGCCTAGTGTTGTGCTTCCAGCTTAATTGTTGTGTCGAGATGCCACCCGAGTGATGTGCTTCCAGCTTAATTGTTGTGTCGAGATGTCAACTGAGTGTTGTGCTTCCAGCTTAATTGATGTGTCAAGATGTCATCCTAGTGTTGTGCTTCCAACTTAATTGTTGTGTTGAGATGTCAGTTGAGTGTTGTGCTTCCATCTTAAATGTTGTGTCGAGATGCCAACCTAGTGATGTGATTCCATCTTAATTGTTGTGTCGAGATGACAGCCTAGTGTTGTGATTCCATCTTAATTGTTGTGTTGTGATTCAAGCTTAATCGTTGTATTGTGATTCCAGCTTAATTGTTGTGTAGTGTACCATCCTCATGCTATGATGATGTACCAGACTCGTGTTGTGATGATGTGACAGCCTCGTGTTGTGATGATGTGACCAGCCTCATGCTTTGGTGATGATGATGTATTAGTTTTATGCTAATCCATATTGATGCAGATGATGATTTCATTCCATTGTGAATGACGATGTTGCTGATGAGAAAAACTTCTGATGATTTATAGATATGTCAGTCAGTGTTCCAAGATGTTGTTGATAATGATGTATGTTATCGCTCAGTTTGTAGTTTAGGTCAAGTAGCTGAAGGGTAATTGTCAAACTGGCGTAATAGGATCTTCCCCACCCACAATCACCTCGATGGGGGGCTCTTTCTGTTTAGGGTGGCTAAACCCAAGGGAGACGTCCCTGGCAATCTGGGGTTTTGAAAGGAAAAGGCTCAAGGGATTAAGGCTCAAAGGATTAAGGCTAGTTTTCCCTTCACAGATTATCGCCAGGAAGATAGTCAAATGAAGAAATACCACAGAAGAAGCACATTTTTGCGAGACAAGAGCAGGAAGAAGCGGCTGAGACAAGCAGCAACACTTCTAGTACATCGCATTGGTGATTTGGCACTTCGTGTCGAGGACTATCAACATTCAATGTATATGAGAATAAACAACAGTAAATATTGACAAAGTCAAATGTTTGCAATAATGACAATGGATTATAATATTACTTCTCCAATAAATATGAGAATGATATAGCATCAATAAATGATTAATCCTTGAGATTAACTCAATGCATTAAATATCATTAGATGCTATATTATTCAAAGAGTTGTTGTGTCACTATGCTAGAGATGACGTCGGCTTTTATTAGGGTTAGTATAATAGACAAAGAGGTCAAGGTTTTGCAAATAGTCGTAGAAATTTGCAATATGTATCAGTATCTAGCATTAGATGACACGAGACAGTGTTTTCTATCAGCAAAAGCTCAAAAGGCATGGCGTCATCATTAATTTCCAGGTTAGTAGTAGCGTTAGGGTTAGTTCGGGTTTTAAGTTTGAGAGTTTTGGAAGTTGTTTTGGCACAACAAGCTCCAGCGTTGGAGAGAAAAACCGGTGCCTTGGGGTATTATGGAGTCAAAGCCAAGGGCAAGATCTAGGGAGGATCAAAATCTAAAGACTAGAGTTAGGTTCTATGAATTAACACTTGATGGCGGGGCCACAGAATCAAACCCTAAGGGAAGGAGGCTCATTCGGTGTTTCTTAAGCAAGGCCTCATGCTCCTTCCCTCTTTCTTTAAATATTCTTGTAAAAACGGCTAGCTTTAAAACACAAATCTAGGGGAGAAAGGTGTTGCAAGGCAAGGCCTTTCAAACCCCTAAAAGTCAAAACCCCTAGGTGTAGAATCAACTAGGCCTAGAATCTCCTTTCTTCAATCTATATCTCAAAGCTAACTTAGAAAAAATGATGATTAGTGTAGCAAAGACTAGGCTATATCTTCCTTAATAAATGTCTAAAACAAGTTTCTCAATCATTGGGACATAGCAGGGACCTACTTGTGTGCTTTCTACCTAGGGTTTCAGATTAAGCAATATAATAGCAATATAACAATAAATGGGAATTTAACCTACAACGGAAATTTCATTCAAAGTTTTCATGAAAATACACTTAAAATCAGAGAATTCTCATCAAACCCACAGTTGTAAACCTTCCCAGTAGAGAAACACCATAAAAATGCCGAGAATAATCCTCCACAAGAGTTACACCTCACTTCCAAGGGCGAAATACCAAGACAAAGATAAGAGTAGATCTCTCACAAGAGTGAGTTATGTTATTTTTCAAATGAGAGGCACCGTCCTTGTTATACCAATCAATGACCTTTTAATTAATTTTAGGTCATTGGAAATATGGCCAGGCAAAGGCTGACTAACAATTTTACCTTGTTTTTACATTAATCTGCTAAAAAAAAAATGTCATAATAGCAAGGCTAAAGGGGCGTCAAGCCTTAGATGTTGGCCCTTTTTGTAGGGGCAAACCATGACATCGAGACCAAGCGTTGGCCCCTCTTGGGCTCCTGCAAGTTGCTACACATGCCAAATGATCCTAGCACCTTGCCACACCTCCAGACAATGTCCGGTGCCTCCGGGTGATGTCTTGTCCATCAAGAAACAACGATCTTATCTGCGATTGGTGATTCCCCTAGATTACGTTTCACGCCAAAGTGTCTGGTAGAATGTCCTTTGTCTTCTTGATAAAGGCTCATAATAACATGCGTCCTATCTCGCCATCCCAACAATATCGATGGGCTCTTCAGCCCCATGGAGAATGCGAGTATCCTTATCCCCATGTGTGACCCAGTACTGTCAAGTCGGGTATGGTCACCGCATCAAAACTAAACTCCATGGGCTCCTTCCAGTCCACCGGGATCATAGCAATGTCAATCATATTTCATCATTAAATTTATCAAATACATGCATGAAATCCCTAGCATATCATCTAAGAGCTCAAAGACATTACACATATCACACCATACAAAGTTGAAAACAAATAGACGGGACAACCTATTGGGCTGATATCCATAGAAGAGGAAAGTTTCCACGAGGAGGATCATTCAAGCCATGTTCATGAGGTGATATGGTCTAGGATGTCGATCATATGATAAGACCGAGGGAAAGGTATTTGTTCATGGGTGCCTTTGTAGAGGCCGAGTTGGCACGCGTCATGGATGCATTTTTCCAAGCCTTGTGCCTTTATTAGCATTTATTGCTTTTCTTTCTTTTTTTATCTCAAGGTGCTACGGAGGACCTTGCTGCCTTGGTGTGGTGACCAGTTGTTGGTAGTGTCATATTGCTACATTCCCATGATCATAATTTGTTGGCTCGTGATGAGACCCTTTCCCATAGCCCGCATAACCAAGGTCATTGCCACAGGCGTGGTGACGGATAATGGCAATGCCATGCTTGTTGGATACCTATATGAACATAATGGAGTGCATTTCATTGATGAGACCTCCCATCCTATTAGTTAGGTTTGCTTTATTATATTTTCTTAGGGTCCCTTTTTGTTTCTTATCGAGAGGCCCTTTTATTTCCTTCTCGGGGATCCCTAAATGAAACATCTCTAGGTTTATTTCTTATGGATTTATCTTTTACCAGCTACTTTTATCCCACGGGCCTTTAGCCCCTTCTTCCCCACCGAGGACAAAGGAGATGTAACCCTCAAAGGTCATCTAATGGTGGGACTAGGGAATGGGATGGATGTCTGGGAGTAAAGATGTAAAATGATAGAATGGTGGGGCGGACGATGGCTCTACAAAATCCCTTTTGGTGGCTAACCCAAAACCCATGAATACAAACATAGGTCACCCGTTAATCCCCCAATCAATGGTCAAGTGGATTAGTGGTAAGATCAAGCGGGTTATTAGAAATGTAAGGAACACGATGCATATATAAGAAGGTTATAGATTAAAGACTTATGACACATACCATGATACCTTGGACCAATTACCTCATGGAGCAAGAGTCTCCTGATGCAAGTCAAGCCGATGTTGATGGAAGTTTTTTTCTCTTGTGGGACAATTAAAGCGAAGAAGAAGGATGGGCCCTCGAGTGTCATGCTCAGGTCAATCTTGCTCGGTACTTCATGTGGGACCCGTGGGCCTGAGACATGATCTCGATTATCCCTAGAATCGGGGATAACAATGTAGAATCTCCACTCACGATGTTTTTGATGATGATGTCCTCTCTCCACACGATGTTGTTGTAGAATACCCTTCTTGTTAAGAAGTGTTGAAGTAAATGTAACTGAAAAAGAGTATTCTAATTATTATTTGTTACATTATTCATTAGATCAATCCCCTTTGTGGATCGATCATGTGTTATTTTAGTATAAAATTACCAAATCCTCTTTTGTGGATTGGTCAAAACATAATTGTAATAGGAAGAATAAAAAAGTTGTCCCCAGAATATATTAAACAGGCCCCAAAATATAATAAAGCTAGTTATAACCACCCAGAAGAAAAAGTCAGCCCTGCCAGTGAAAATATACCTCCACACATGTCAGGAATTGTATAAATAAGAGGCTGGTGCCTCATTTGAACCACTCACTTTTCATGCAAGAATCCAAGTTAAGTTGGAGAAGGAAGAAAGAGAGAAAAAACATTCTTGGGAGGATCTTTTGTATTAGCTTGGGTTATCTCTTAGCATTGTATTGGCTATCTATATTAAGGAAGTTTGTTGGTTTTCTCCCCATAGGGTTTCCCAAGATAAATGATGTGTCTCTTGTGATTTATTATTATTTCTCAGTGATCTTATTTATGCTATTTTATCTAGTGAAATGAAAGAACTCTAATAGATTAAACTTTAGCAGTTTGTTTATGGATAATGGTATGAGTTTGATATATTTTAAGGTAATACTATTCTATATGGATACTACTTGTCATTCCATTTACGGTGGTATGTGGAGCGTCACACAACTCCTCACAGTTTGAGAGTTATGGCCTTCACAGTTGGAGGAACATATATGTCATCTAGAAGCCCCAAAAGGTCAAAGTAGTCAAAGTGGTTTTAAGATATTTTTGAGTGAATAATAATAAATTGAAGTGATAGGTGTACTATAATCCAAATTGAATACAAAATAAATTATTTAAATAATAAATTTAATGGAGAAATTAGAAGTGGGTTATTCCTAAAATAGGAAAGTGGGCAAAGTGACACAGAGATGTTTTAAGGAAACTACTTGCGAGTATACAAGTAGAGGCAAGGCTCTATCTCGACAGATCAAGAAACTTGAGAATATTGAATATATATAGGTGTTTGGGGTAACCAAAGGATATCTAAAGTCAATTCCGGAAGGAAGGAATGTGTGAAGAAAGAGGCCGAAATTCAAGGAGGATAAATTCTTTTGATGATGTTTTCTAAAGGTGTGTTTAGGGAAAAAACATCATAACTTCTTCATAACAAATCCAAGTCATTAAGACCAAATGTGTTAGAAGTTAGGGTAAAATCTATGGTATGTTTTTTAACATTTTCATGTCGATTCAACAAATATTTTGTCTTGAACATGCTCTACAAGGTCACTCTCTAGAATAAGCCGAATTGACAAGGTGTGCCATTTTTCTATAACTCCTTTTCTTAGAGGTTTCAAGTAGTATTTTGGGAGGAATAAAAAACATTCAAGAACATTGTATATTAGTTTCTTATCTTTATACATTATGGGTATAGTTATAGTTATTTCCAAGTTAAGTTGTTGACTAATCCAAAACTGAGTGTGTGAGGACTAAAGAAAAGTTTGATGAAAATGCTAGTCTCTTGTTGTTAAAGTTAAGGAAGGTTTAGGGCATGTGCTCATATATGTCCCAGGTCTATTATAGAGTTACAAATAATATTTGGATGATAGAAATTGATGAGGGTTTTTGGTTAAGGTACATGTTGGGTACATGAGAACTGAGACAAGTAGTTGATGAGTTGGCACATACATGAGGTGTATAGTTATTGATATTTGGTACATATTGATCACTCATAGTTGATGAATAGGTGACACATGATTTATACATGCTTGGTACTGGTTGGATTCACTTGTTTATAGAGCAGGTTGATTAAGGTTGATTCTGATTTTGGTACAGGTTGGTGCATGGTTTACATGCACTTGTTTATGTTTAAAGTTGATTACAAGTTGGTACGAGTTGATGCATGGTTGATGCATGCTTCAGGTTTATTAGTACAGGTTTATAGCAGTATATCTCCACCCATTGATAGTGTGGCTTGATGGTTCCATCATTCTACTTCACTTGGGGTAGTTGGTGTGAGGAAAGGGCCAGTGGTTGTAGCCATATACAGTATGAAACTGGAGAACATAGGGGTTGTAGACTCCTTCTAGTTTATCCATAGAGTAGGAGTTGGAGCTTCCCTCGGGTTGTAACTGAGAAGCTAGGCCGGTTGGAGCCTCTTGTTGCGGTTTAAAACAAAAGGAAGTTGGGTGGCACAATTAATGTAAGTCTTCAATACATATAATAAAAAGCATTATGGTTTCTCCGGTTTTGGTTTTCCACGTAAAACACTTATGTATTGTGTATGTGTATGGTTGTTCATTTGTTCATTGCTCATTATTAGATGATAATTCTAAATTGATATAACGCTGGTTGTAGCCGCCTTCTGGTTGTAGCTGGAGAACATAGGGGGTTGTAGACTCCTTCTGGTTGTATCCATAGAATTGGGGAGTTGGAGCTTCCCTCAGGTTGTAGCCTGAGAAGCTAGGCGGTTGGAGCCTCCTTCCAATTGCAGTTGGAAAACAAAGGAAGTTGGTGCTTCCAATGAATGTAATTCTTCAATACATATAATAAAAAGCATTATGTGGTTTTCTCCCGCTTTGGGTTTCCACGTAAAACACTTATGTATTGTGTATGTGTATGGTTGTTCATTTGTTCATTGCTCATTATTAGATGATAATTCTACATTGATATAACACTTGGATTATTTGGTTAAAAAGGATTATTATTTCTCTATTACTTATTCACCCTCCCCTCTCAGTAATCCAATAGTTAATGGAGCACCACTTTATAGGATGGTACTTTGTCTCTAACTCTAAGGAAGGGCTAGTCTTGTTAGAAGAAAATGGGGGATTATCCACCTCTTTATAAGGGTCATATATGACTTGGATGAGGTTTTTGTTGTCGAATCCTACCCTATGGGATCTATACTAGGATATAATCCCAACTTAAAGATCCATATCCTCGACCATATCCCTCATTTTCTCATGGTGGTTAAGCCTCTCAAGCCTATATATTGAAGGTATTTCCAAGGTGAAAGGGGGGAAGATAACATGTATCAAACCTTTGATTATGGAGGAAGCATCGTCATTTTGATGTCAAGATTCATGCAAGGGATAGACAAGGAGATATTGGAGAAGTGACTTCTTCTTCAATCATGCTTTGTAAGTGCCTTATTTGGATTTACAATTAATGATAACTTGGCCTAGTCCCTTCAAGTTCATGTTTTCTACATTTTCTTGTCTATTGTTGTTTCAGACTTCATAGATATATTTTCTTTATATAATCATCTAGAGTAGGAGGAAGAGTTACTTTTATATTCTTTGCAGGACTTCAATTTCATTGAGCTTGGAGATCAAGCCCAAGGATTGGAGCAGTAAGTGTTACACATTATTTTGGTCACTTTGGTGATGTCTCTACAAGTGATGTATTCAGGCTCCCACAAGGG
>SNQJ01S0060668.1:42169-59370 GCA_010110895.2 Picea sitchensis | reverse complement strand
CCAGTTACACAGGCTCCATCCTATATAACAGAGAACACTTGTTCTCCCTTGCACCACCCTGCCACCCTGGTTTCTCTGGCTGCAACTAGATGGAAGCTACAACTTCCTGTGTTCAAGCTCCCACTTGAACCTCTAAGGACAACAGTCCTCCCTAGCACCTCCCAACCACCCTGAAATATGAATGAATAAATAAATAGACAACTACACAGATAAATCAATTCTTACCAATCTTTCTTTGTTCTGTAAATCTGGTCTTCTTCTAACTATTCTGCAATTCTTCTCTTCCTTTGTCTGTTCAGCAAATCTGCTCTTCTTCAACTTGTTCTATCATTCTTCTCTGCTTCAACTTGTTCTGTTATTCTGCTCTGCTTCAAGTATTTTTCTCATCAGTTACTCTTCTCTGAGTTTTATCTCACACTATGCATCCTATCATTTTCCCTTTCTTACAGTTTCATTCATTTACATCCAGAACAACCAACCTCACACAGACTGTCTCATTTTCTTTTATACACACACCCATGACAGTTCCCCTTCGCATCTCCTTAGGCAAAAGAAAGACAATCATCCGAGCAACTGAAACACCAACTGACCAACAATCATGAGTCTGTTTCACTAATAGATTCGTAACTGAGGAGTTAACTGTGAGAGAGAACAGTAACCCTCCGATCATATTCCAGTTTATCTGCTCTGTTGGATAAACTTTATTGACATTGCCTTTAAATCGGGTTTCAACATTTTGACAATCCTGTGATTGAGTGTCTCGACACTTCATGTCACGATCTCCGAAGTTCTGATACAGATCTTTTCTGCACTATCTACTTCCCCAATATGACCATGGTCATAACCAAGTGCTTATGCATAAAGCGCTTTTGCGATTTTGCATTTCGTGAATTCGGATTTTCTGGCTCTCACGAACTTATGACTTTTAATGACCCTGATTGTCGGTCCACGATCTCAAAAAATCAACGGTTCAGATTTTATCGCGATCTCACATCTCGCGAGTTCTTGGATGGAGAATTTCATCGCTCAAAGTTGCGATAAGAGAAACTCTGAAATGGAGTTCGAATCCACGGTCCACATTCTTTGGCGTATTGACGATCCATATCTTATATCGCAATCTCACATCTCGCGAGTTCTTGGATGGAGAATTCCGTCGTTCAAAATTGCGATAAGCGAAACTCCGAAATGGAGTTCGAATCCACGGTCCACATTCTTTGGTGTATTGACGGTCCAAATCTTATATCGCAATATCGCATCTCGCGAGTTCTTGGATGGAGAATTTCGTTGTTCAAAGTTGCGATAAGCGAAACTCCGAGATGAAATCGACGGTTCAGATCAACCTTGATCTGACGACTGCGAATAAATTGTGATTTCGCATATCACGATTTCAATTGTCATATTTCTTGCCTCTCCAAGACGCGAGTCGCGAAACTCTGAAATGGAGTCGACGGTCTAGATCGCACCTTGATCTAACGGCTACTGTTGAATCGTGATTTCGCATATCACAATTTAGGCAAGTTAAGGAACCCCGTTCCTTTGACTTCCCAGTCAGCGAAACGACAATCTATGTCCACGTGTCCTACCCGTAAATGGACGGTCCTCCTCTTCAGCACACTCTTCTTGTCTACATTCAGATCTGATGACCCTCGTTCTTTCAAGAATTTTGAATGGGATCCAACGATCAGAAATGTTTCTCAAACTTTATGGGCCTTCATCATGCCTGATCAACGGTTCAGATCAATCCTTGATCTGACAGCTGAGGCTATTTTGCGATTTTGCATATCATGAGTTCGAGACTCTTGTTGTAATGATCCTTGACATTTCTATCTCCCGATTTCCGAAATCCCGATAGCAAAAAATCCGAAATGGAGTTTGACCAACACTTTGATCTTGTCATTCAATCATTGTTGCGCTGCTGGTCTTCCTGAACTTATCTTCTGTTCCTGTTTTTATGCCTGTCTGTTACAAACTTCCTGTACTCATGCCATCTTCATTGTTGTACTTTCCATCAATGACAAGCATTCATTGTCTATTAAATATTTGCCAACAAAATGCTTGTCGTGGATGCCTGTCCCGTTATTCTTGTAAACAACCAAGAAATTTCCCGGAATGGATTTCTAAAGGAACTTACCTGCAACCTTGTGATATATTCAGGAATTGTTGTCAGGTCTTCGAGGAAGTCGACTAAGGTGTCCATCCCGTTATTATGTTTTTCTAGAAACTGCTTGCAGTCTTGTCCTCTGAACATCAATGTTGGTTTCGACAATTTTAACATCTCGCAAAAGACCTGAGGTGATAAAGAAACAGGAGAATGGTCACGCAGTGGAATAATTATTTGGACTGGAATATATTTTTCGGCGCACCAAGAGACCGCCTCCTTACAGTAAAAAACCTCAGGGACACAGCCTGCACGAGCGATTCCAGAGGTCCAAATCACTTCATTCTGGGCGGAATGGGATGAATAGTAAAAGTATGCCCTAGACCATTGGAAGTTTTGGTCCTCGTGTGTGAACATATTTACTATATCTCCACAAAACTGATGTCGACCTGCTACCATAAGTCTAGAAGAACGTTTGTTTGCTCCAGATGATGAATAAAATGAAAAGTTGGAAGGCATAATATAACCCTGCACAAATTTTGGTCTGAAGCGTGTGAATAGGAGATGTCCTCGAGAGTTTCGTTGATTAATGACAATTTGGACAACTGTTGCATGATGCGTTGTTAACATTAAACACTAGGAATTGCATACATAGAAAATGCGAAAATAGCGGATATTGAAATCAATGATTAAGCATTGTAGATTTCTTGACTGGCCCAACACGACGACGCGTGCTCGAGATGAACAATTGGAAGGGACAAGATAACTCTCCACGTATCTTGGTTTAATGCGTAATAATGGGAGATCTCCTTGAGCATTTCGCCCATTAATGACAATGTTGACGGTTCATGCATGGCCAGCTAGTAGCATGAAAGGTTTCTAATTGCATAGTAAGAAAGTACGGAGGTCGCGGGCACAAGAAAATCATAGCTACAAAATAGGGCTGCAAGGTGCAACCGTTGAAGGTGAGGGTGTGAAGGTCAAATTGTATGTATCAGAACTGTTTGAGTGCAATGCACGTAACAACGAAGAGGGTATGGTAGGACAACCGAAAGGATAGGAAGTTAGTGGGAATGGAAGGCAACGAGAGATACTTTGAAACATTTGTGAGCCATGGTAGAGTGAAGCTTGCGAGTTCGATGAGCCCGTGCTGGAATTGTAGATCACGGAATTTTTGAGTGCAAGATGTACATGATGTAACAAGAAGGAGAGTTCGAAACCGCCAACTGTGGCCATAAAATTGGCCAAGTATGGAAAGCAACAGCGGTCGATCGGATTCGTCGTCTGAAATGTCAACCCAACAATGCTAGAACACACGATCATAGAAAGGCGACTTAGTATATAACCACAAAGTGATAACACAAGGGAAGAAAAGGGAAAAAATGATTAACGAGTCTGCAGTGTGATTGTAAATCACGAAAATTTTGAGTGTGATATGTATATCACGGAACAAGAAGTAGCAGAGTCGAATGCGCCAACTGACAAACCAGCGAAGAAGAAAGCTATAAAATTGGCTAAGTATGGAAAGCAATAGCGGTCAGTCGGGTTCCTCGTGTTGAGCCTGCCCGCCCGAGAACCCGCGATCCAAAATGTCGCTAGGTATGGAATGCAGAATCCGTACATTCTCTATAAGATATTATGTTCATACTTTATAGTCCCATAATACACGAGAAGAAAAAAGGGAAAAATGACGAAGTAGTTAGCAGTGGAATTGTAGATCACTGAAATTTTGAGTGGAAGATGTATATAACGGAACAAAAAGTAACAGAGTTCAATTGTGCCAACTCTTCAACCGTGGGAAAAATTTAGTAAGTATGAGGGAACTTATGTGGATCCCTCATTCCATACTTGGACATTTTCTTGGTCGTGGGTTCGCGGCCTATTGGGCTAAAAATTAAGTATCTATTATTCCGTGTCTTACAATTAACATCCAGACTTTCGCGATATACAAATTGACAGGAGGACCTACGGGCTGCTTGGGTGAACATTGCATTTGTATTGTTCTAGAACATATGTCGATCCCTCATTCCATAGTTTGACACTTTTTTGGTTGCAGGTTTGTGGCCTGGCGGGATGAAAATAGAGTCTCTATTGTCCCGTGTCCTACATATAGCACCCAGGCTTCTGCGATATACAAATTGATAGAACCTGCGGGCTGCTTGGCTGAACATTGAATTTGTATTGTTCTAGAACATATGTAGATCCCTCATTCCATACTTGGGCACTTTTTTTATCGTGGTTTCGCGGTTGGCGGGCTGAAAACAATCTCTATTGTTCTGTGTCCTACAAATAACATCCAGACTTTTGTGATATACAAATTGATAGGAGGAACTACGGGCTTCTTGGCTGAGCATTGAATTTGTATTGTTCTAGAACATATGCGGATCCCTCATTCCATACTTGGGAACTTTTTGGATCGTGGGTTCATGGCTGGTGGGATGAAAATTAATTATCTATTGTTCCGTGTCCTACAAATAGCACCTGCACTTCTGTGATATACAAATTGACAAGTGGACTTGTGGAAATGAGTCTCTATATAAAGTATGGACATGAGATTTTATAGAGCATATGCGCATCTCTCATTCCATACTCAGGCACTTTTTGGATTGCGGCCTGGCGGGCTGAAAATAGAGTCTCTATTGTTCCATGTCTTACAAATAGCACTCAGACTTCTGCGATATACAAATTGACAGGAAGAATTGCAGGCTGCTTCGCTGAATATTGCATTTTTATTGTTTACAGATGCTAATCCCTATCAACTATCTAACATATCTAATAAAAATTATTTTCAATATTAGATTATTAATATAAATTTTTGATATTGCAGAATTTAATTAGATGAGAAAGTTTGTACAATCTGGTCAAGCGACTGATATAAAAGTTTTCCGACAAATGAGCAATACATAGTAAACATGTAATTTTAGAGAGTATGGACAAGATATTTTATAGAGCATATGGGGATCCCTCGTTCCATACTTGGGCACTTTTTGGATCGCGGGTTCTCGGCCTAGCGCGCTGAAATTTGAGCCTCTTTTGTTCTGTGTCCTTCAAATAATACCCAGACTTCCGCGATATACAAATTGACAGGCGGACTTGCGGAGTCGACATCTGGCAGATTCAAGATTGCAATTATTTAGGGATGCTCATCCTATCTAACTTTATCTAAAAAAATTATTTTCAAATACTAAAGTATTAATATTAACTATTGACATTGTACAAGTGAATTACATTAAATTATTAAAGGATGTTAAATCGCTTATTTTTTAAAAAATGAATGAAACAAAAGAAAGTTTTTTTTAAATTCTATCAAGGCAAGCATAACAAGGACCATTTTGAATTTTAAAGCCCTCTTGTTCATATGATAGCACAATTGAACTCCAAACAGCATATATGCATTGATTTCAAATTATTCTAGGATATTAATTTTACCAAGTTCATCAAATAAGCAAAAAAATGCCAAAACAACGACCAATTTGAATTTTAAGAGCCTCTTGTTGGTATGATAGGATAGTTTCACTTCGCACTGTATATATTCGTTGATTTAAAATTATTTCAGAACAATAATTTGACCAATTCCATCGATCAAGGAAATCTGCTAAAGCAACCACATAGTACATTTGCGTCACAGTGCCATAGAAATTATCAGTCGGATCTGTGTGCCAGCTGGATAAAAAATTCAATTATATTGTTCTGTGTCCTCCAAAGAACAGTTGGAGTTCCAGGGTATACAAATTCATAGACAAAGAAGATAACCAAGAACCAACCATACTTTAAACAGGCCGCAGGCAAGTTCCGAGAAGGTTCCATAGAGCAGAACCCATCGACCTTTGCACCAAACAATTTGATATACAAAGAAAAGACATCGCCACATTAGTTTTATCTTGCATCTGGCATATGTCAGCATGCGAACCCTGCAACCGCCCATCATAGAAAGACAACTAAGTATAAAACCAGAAATCCATAATGGACGGGAAAAGCAAAAGGGGAAAAAGTATCTAACAGTTGATTTTTTTTTTTTTTTTAATGGCAATGTTTTTTAACCCCTGCTGGGTTCTCACTAGTAAAAGAATTAACTGCAAATCACTAAACTTCTTTGGCTGCAAGATGTATATGACAGAACAGGGAACATAGGTGATGGGTACCACGAACCCGGGGCCTGGTGCCCAGATACCTGGCTAAGCATTGCCCAAGACAAAGGCTTGATATCTATTTTTCATATTTATCTGAATAGTATTCATAGTAATATATATTAATAGAATGTTTATGTTTCAAATGCAAATGATCTCCCAATTTGCAAGATGCTCTCCAGTTCACAAATTTCGTTGAAACCACCAAATTTTTGACTGCAACATGCACATAGTGCAACAAGAAACATGAATTTGCATTGTGGTCTCAATGAGATAAACTCCTTATCATCTATTCATCTTGTATTGCTTGCAATGACATGAGCAAATGTCGGGTCTCCATAAACATCAATATCTAAATTAAATTAAATGCAATCAATACTTGGTGTCACTTAAGTAATTAAAGCATAAATTGCAGACTACGGAAGTTCTTTGTCTGCAAGATGTATATGACGGAACAGGGAACATAGTTGTTTAATACCGCAAACCCAAACATAATTGCCTAAGTTCTTTGTATTTATTCCAATAGTATTGATATCAGAATATATGCATGGATATTATGAAATAGAAGAAGCTGCAATATATTCAACATACTGAACAGGAACATTGCGTCAACAGTTGAGCCGCTTATGAAAAATTATTCTTAAATGTAAAATGTAAAGAAAGAACATACCAGTCTTTATTTAGATTGAAGCACTGGGCATCAGAAAGAAAATCTTCTTGTTCATGTTTAATGACACAGGGGAAGAAGGTACAAAATACAATTAAAACAAATACAAGAAATTGGAAAATACTGAAATATGTACATTGATGAAGCTTCTTGACATTTTTCTTGATGTTCAAACTCTTTTTTTGGGAAAAACGAGTTGAATATCAATTTTGGGTTTTGTACTTAATCGGTGCTGTCAACTACATCTATCCCAGTTTTTTTGAATACCTTGTGTCACACACCCACTACGACAAAAAATAAAAAAAATTATCGCCTTTTCTCAAGGGACAGAATCTCCAAATTTCTACGAGGGCCTAGCGCAAGCTAGCTCTTCCCTTGTCCTCCCCCATGTGACCACTACTCGTGACCACAAAGACTATCCAAAGGGTGCCTTTCACATTTCACGATTTCATGGGTATTGCGTTCAAGCAACACCTGATTCCTTGTTTCCCAAAAACCCAAAATGGGCTTGACGAGCTCTAGCTCCTCCATAGGCCTCCATCCATGCCACCATTCACCATGACCATGCGCTAACACCAAAAGGTTCTACCAGAGATCGTGTTTCGAGATTCCTGTTGCAAGGAACCTCGGTTCCCCAATCCTCGAAACATGAAACCCAGGGCTACGGTTGTTCTTGGCTCTTTTATTCACATGACCCTCCGCCTGGAACTTGGGGCCAACCCCTGGACACGTGTCGTGATCCCCGTGTTTCGGTGAATTCACGGACAACGCTCCACCATTCCCCAAACTTCTGATCTAGGAGGGTTCGATGACTGAATCCTTAGGTCCATATCTCCTTGCAAATCAACGGCCCTGATCAAATCCCGTCTTTTTCCTTTTCAAGAATTTTTGAGGAGTCTTCACCTCCCAACTCCCGATTACGAATCCCCAAAATGGGTTGGGCATCAGATCCAAGGATTCCTGTTCCTTCGCAAATCAACGAACAAGATTAAAACTAACAATTTTCTTTCATGGTTTTGGGGAAGTCTTCCCCTCTAATTTCCCGGTGTCCAAACCCCTGATGGCTTTCGGATCTTCGCCACTTGTCCTCTACAATGGACGACTTGATTTCTTCTTCGAAGAGTTTGGGATTTCATGACTCGCACATTGTAAGGTTATTTCCTTCGAATCTCCCGACTCCCAAAATGTCGAAATCTCCCTCTGGACGATCGACAGTCTAGACCACTCCTGGGTCAACGACCACGATCACGTCGCGATTTCACGTATCGTGAGCTGGTGTAGTCTCGCCCTTTGACCATTCCCAATCGTGAGTCAGTGAAATGATGCCCGACTGCCATGCGGCCTTCCTTTGGTTCTTCCATTGGCTGACATGTGTCCAACTTGATATCTAACGATCTAACTTCCCGTCGGGATTTCGCGTATCGCGCGTTCGAAGGGATCTCTACCTTTGTTTCCCCGAATGCCAAAACACTAAAATCCTCCTTTGGGAATGAAGTGTTAAGGTTAGCGCTACTTTTGTAGATCTGACGGTTGTCTGTCCTTGTCTCTGCATTCCTCCAATATCGACTGTTCTTCCTCTGGAGCCCTCATTGCTTCCAGTCCTTGAATATTTTCAGTCTCCAAAGGTTTCGAACCTTTGTCCCTTCCTCTACAATCCACCTTGGTTTAATGAACACTATGCAAGTGTTATCCCTCCTGATCTTCGTTAGCTATGAAGGACTTAAGAGCCTTGCACTCTTCTCCTGGGCTTGACTCTTAGAAGAGTCTTTCACGCACCCCTTGCGCTCATTCATCTAGTCTAGGACTTGAGTGGGTCTTGGTCTCTACTTGCCTTGCAGGGAGCTTGTGCATAACTGCACTACCTCTCTTGAGCTTAACAAACATCATCCTCTAAGGGACTCAAAGCGATTAGGAAGGTTGACATGTGTACATGAAATTGTGTCCATGGTCGACGAACACACAGTTCGTGACTCTGGCTTATGCTACCACAAGACACAAGCATTTACGAGTATAAAACATGTCATAACCATATAATTTCTTACTTTTTTAATTATAAAACCAAGAAGAAATAGAAGAGATATAATATATCCATTAAGAAATCATGCACATTCCTGAAAACATTCATAGTGTAACCAATTCATACATAGTTATAGCTAAATTACACAGGGCAAGAGATCTCTTATCTATTACAGGTTGCCACCAACCAACTGACTATGGGCGTTCATCCTTCCACTCGACCATAGGCTCAGAGGCATTCAATATTATCACTCTGGCCACCCCCATGCCAAGCCATGATATCACCAGGGAGCTCTTCGCAGTTCTCAAGAACTCTTTTTTTGTTTCATCTTGTACTCGGGTTTTGTTCTCTACGCACTTTCAGAGGTTTTCCTCTCTGTTTTGGCCTCGACGAGTTTTATCAGATGCTTTTTTAGCATCAAGTTCTCGGCCTTCTAGTCATACTCCTCTAGAGAGCTCCATGCATCCCTCTTATGAGATTGTGCTCTCGTCTCCCCCTCTCCTTCTTGTCTGATCGTGTATAATTGTCTCCTTCCTTCTGTCGGAAGGAAGCTCAGGTCCGCCTGGTCTGCCAAACCCTGTGGTACTTTGGGCTAACTTCCTGCAGCTAGACCATGCCCCCATTCATGGGGGTAGTTGGTAATTCAACCACCAGTCCTTTTCTTCATTAACTGCTTTCCCTCCTCTAGTGATATCATGGCCAGTACTTTCAAGTCTTCACCCCCACGGTCAGTTATTGGCAACTCAAAAAATAATACATTTACATTGTCCTCATGCATTAGCATGGTAATTCCTATTTTATGATTAATTACAAATTATGGGAAACAGGGTGTTACAATTCCCTCCCCCTTAAAGGAACATCGTCTTTGGTGTTCTTTCTCAAAAACACCTGTCATGCCTTTCTCATTCGGCCACTTCAAAAGTCTTGACCTTCGTCCTCGGTCAGGTCCTCTTTCAGGCTCTTAGTCTTCGTCACCTACCTTTAATAATTCTTGGACAACAAGCACATTAATCACAATTTTGTGCGAAAACATCTTACTGTTGTTCAAAATTCAAGAGGAAATTTCATAATCCAACACAATACTCATCTGTTCAGTTTGGTGGATTTGTATCCACATGGTTGTTTTGTTATCTAGGCTCATTGTTTTTCCTTGACCTACCCATTGGGTGCATGATTACAATTCAATAGTTCACAAGAGCCATCATGGTTTCATCTCCTTGCGGTCACTCGCCCTCCAGGCCCAGGCTCAGGCATCCCCTTCACTGCTATACAGTCCCTTCGACGATCCATCTTACCTTGCCAAGGTTTTCTCGCACAGGAAAAACTACCTATCGTGTGCATGATCCCAATAGTTTACAAGAACTATTAAGGTATCCTCTTCCTTTCGGTCACTCACCCTCTAGGCCCAAGCTCAGGCATACCCTTCACTACTATATAGTTCCTCGGGTGATCCATCTTGCCTTGCCAAGGTTTTCTCGCACAAGAAGAATGTTATAGACTCCATTGAGTCTTACAGTCGAGGCGTCCCTCAGACTTTCTTTGTTGAGGCATCCCTTTGGCTTGTGTTACCTCAACACAATGTATTCCAAGCAATCATGACTTATCACAGGGTTCTCATGGCTCAGCAGTAGCCACTTTTCATCATCCTCAGCTTTGACAGCCTTCATCTGTCCTTTCAGGAGAGATGTTTTCTCCTCACCTGTATCATAGGTATACAAAATTCATGAGACATCATTATAAATTCTAACTTTCAGAATTTTATTGCAAAATTGTCACCCATAGATTTTTCCAATCTCTTTTTTTTTTTTTCAGATCTGTTCCGTACGGAACTAGATTCACAAGCATGGGTCTTTATCTCCCATAACATTTTAGCTCAACAGGAAATCGGTCTTCCTTATTGGCTTACATCATTTCCATATCCAAGACTCTTTCTTCCTGCAATCGTTAGTCAGCTAATCAAAGTGTTAGTTCTCATGCACATACATTTTTATTGCACCTTTACAACATCATCACAAACAATTTCAGAATTGTGCATACTAATGTTACACCTCAAAATTACTCACTTCGATAGTGTCGCAAGTGTCATCATTACAAGTGTTGTAAGTGTCGCATCTTGTCTGCAAGTGTCACTTCTTGACCATAAGTGTTATAAGTGTTGCTAATATCATACTGCCTTCTTTCCTATGTCATGCCTCCAACAACATGACAGGGACACTTAGGACACCTCAAAGACTAGTTTTGAAGAGGAGGAATCACTCTACTAGAAGTACAAGCCTTTTGCCACTGAAAGAACCACTCAAAAATGGGTTTTGGAGGGGAGCACTCCCCTATACACTGTCAGGGAGCGTTGATGCTCCCTGGCCTTCTTTGGGAAGCGTTATAATGCTCTGGTGCCCCTTTTGGGGGAGCGCTACCTTTTCTAGGTGAAATTTGTTTTGTTGAGAAGAATGAGGGAAAGATCCCCTCAATATCTGAAGGTGGTTGGATTCGAATATGATCTCAAGGCATGATCTTAGGGAAGATCCTCAACTGAAGGAGAGAAATCCTCAACTTATCCCAAATATCTCTCAAGTGGTTGGGTCTTTCCAAGCTTATATAAAGAGGTCTTCTCACGGTGAAAGGGGAAGAAAGATTGGAGGCCGTATGAAACCTATGATCTCATAGACAACACACAGTACAGGAAGAGAGAAATTGCAATAGCATGTAACTTATGATCTCATGAGGGAGATTTCATTTGAAGTATCAACATCTTGTATGTGGGTTATTTGAGCAAGGGTCTGGACAAGGAGAGCTTGGTGAAGCTGTTGCACTACATCCATGGCTGTATGTAACACTTTGTTCTCATCAATATAAATTCATGCTTGGCCTGTTTCCTTTGAAGTTTGTTGTGAATATGAACTTGTCTTCTTCATAAGATAGATCTGTATTTGAGCTAATCTCAATAGAGTAGGAAGTTCATTGTATATTTGTTTGTTCTACATGACCAATTGAGCAGCTTAGGATTGAAGCTCAACTTGGACTTTACAAGGATGAACGCCATTAAAAGGTACATACATTTATTCTTCCTCTTAGTACATTAACTTAATTAGATATAAAAGGAAAGTCAGTGTCCATGTTAAGCACTTTTCTTTCTTGGCCTTAAAGAGTTAGGGACCTCGAGATAATCCACTTGTCCGCAGGAGGATTTCTCTTCAATAGAAATTGGCGACTTCGCTGGGGAGGAACTCTGATTTTTGTTTCCTTTCCCAGATCTTGTTTTGACCCTTTTCCCAATCATTTGACCTTCTCCATATTGTCTTTTTTATTCTTAGAATGGTTTTATTGCCTCTTTATGTCATCATGATCACCCTGATTGATTGAATTTTCTTGATTTTTTGAGTTTTTGGGAACTTTTCTGAGCTTTTGAAGCAGAGCACTCCCCTACCCTTGTTATCAGAGCGCCAACACTCCCTAGTGGTCTTACACAAAGAATTATAATGCTTTGGTGCCCCTTACACCAGAGCGCTACCCTTTTTTCTATGAAAAATCCTCTAGTTTTTCAATTTTTTGGGTTCAGTTTCTCCTTTTTACATTTTCTTAGGGTCTCATACTCTCAGTCCATCTTGGTATTGGCCTTCAATACCTTGTTTTCTAAGGATTCATCCTCTTTTGTTTGGATTTTTTTTGACATTTTCCATTACTTTGCAATTTGTCCTTCACGATTTAGAGTCAATTTGTCGTTTTCTTCTCGTTTATCTGAATGAGTGAAAACTTTGTAAGGGTTTTCAAAGGTTTTTTCTACTTTTCTTTCTGATCTTTGAATGATCTTGTCCAAGCTCGTTCTCCTTCCTTTTGAGTATTTGTCTTTCTTTCTCTTGTTGTATCACAACAAGGGCGTGTTTTTGTTTATGTGGAGTTTTCTTTCGGTTGCTTCAATCTCACAGATCTTGCAGTTTGATTAGCATAGGAAGATTTACATCCAAATGATCATCAGTCACATATAAACATTTTAGCATTGTATTGGATTCCTTATTGAGGACTATTGCATGAGGTCATTGCATCTTGGTGTTTGAAAGTGAAAGGAAAATCTTTCTCCTTCCCTTAAAATAGACATTCATTGAAAGAAAAGACTGCTTATAATTTCTTGTGCATGTTTTGGGAACTGAGTCATAATATCATCAGTCTTCACTCTCATACACCTCTGAGTAAAAAACAACCACTAAAATCAACGCTAAACTAAAATTTATTAGAATTTTTACATTTTGTTAAGCAAACCTACATTAGCTTAAGGTGTAGGGCTTTGGAATAGGTTCAAAGGATAACTTTCCAAAGCTATCAAACAAACTTAGTATCTTGTGGTAGGGAGAGTGAAATCCAATTGTCGTATAGGCTTTATGGGATCCCCCTCTCACACAGGGGTTATGCACAAGGTCGCACTCGGGAGAGCTACAGAGATTATCCCTCCGTGGTTTGACTGATTGTAGTAGTTGGATCGTATTATGAGGGTCGCTTGAAGGTATACCCACAATGTTGAGTGGAAGCCTTTCAAGTTGATTTCGGGCTAGATACCCTTCCCTTACGTTCAGACTGAACTGTTGACTATACTTGCCCAGAAGCTGACTGCAATTTGGTGACCTTAGTAGCCACAATCTTTAGGGTCTTACACAAGGTGACGGTGAAGGGAAGTCTCACTATACCTTGAACAGACGTTGGTCAAACTCACTCGGGCTCCTTGGAGGGTAAATCCACAATTACTGTGTGGAAGCTTGCACCAAGGCGTAAGTCCGTTAAGTAGGTCACCAACATAACTAATCCACCCACTTTATCCCTGCCCCTTCCTATTTTGATCTCGCGACGTTGGATTTCATCACCAACTAGTGGTTTCATCGTGGGAAGGTTTGTTTGATTGGTTGCTTATCAGATTCATAGCGTATGTTGTTTGCTTTACTTAGTGGACCTTAGGTCGAGTTAGTATTAATGGCGCCAACTCCTAAGAGTACCAATGGAGGAACCCCTTTTCCCGAGGAACCTTACACCTTTCCTTCTTTTGGAAACTTTGGTCCTCTGTATATTGCCACACTGAGTCTTCCAGGACTCACCATCAGATTACCAGTTTGGTTGTTCCCCACTCCAGTGATCTCGAATCCTCCCAATGTTTCAACTGCACCTAATACTTCAGATGTCAGTACACCACCCACACATCAACCTCATGTCGAATTTTTTCCTTCTTCACCCATTAAGTCTCCTTCCCTTTCTCCTTCTTTGCCTCCTTCCCTTTCTCCTTCTTTGCCTAGACAAAGCTCTAAAGAAAGTAGCTAGGTTGATCAAAAGAAAAAGAAATGGAAAGAGAAGAAGAAGAAGAGCCCGAAAAAGACCAAAGCTCCAACAACATCCGATGTTGGATCCAAGCAACTAACTAATGTTAATAGTATTGGGAGTGTTGATGAGGTCAACAAGATTAAAATGAAGAATCTAAAACCCAAATTCCCTTGCAGTCTTTGTAAGGGTGACCATTTTCTGAGGGATTGCCCTGGTGTTCCCAAGGTCTTAGAAATGTGGTCTTCCACGTCATCAGCCCCCGCTAGGTATGCTGGTGATGCCCCATCAACTAGTGACATTAAGGTTGGTAAGAAGAAGACAATTGTCAAGTTTCCTTGCATGTTATGCAAAGGTGATCACTACTCTCACCTTTGCCATCATATGGACGAGGCTTCTTCTCTTTTGGAAAAGATTCAACTTCTAGCTGGTTATCGTAGGTTTTCCCCCAACCCCTCGTTAGCTGATGGATTGGTCAATTCAGTTCCATCCTCGGTCAGTCTGGTTGATCAGGTGGTCAATCTAGTTTCATCCTCGGTTGAACCACTAACCAAAGTAGTTGATCCATTTCTGTCATCGATTATCCCCACTTCTCATCTGAAAAGTGAAACCCAAGTGAATGATCCACTCCTGTCATTGTTCAGTCCCACCCTTCATCTGAAGAGTACCAACATGGTCAATCCCACTCCTCCTATGATGAGTGCCAAAGTGGTTGCTTTGATCCCTTCATCAGTCAGTCCGATTGATCATGTCGTCAATCTGGTCACGTCCTTAGTTGAACCAGTTGCTAAAGTGGTTGATCCAATCCCATCTTCTGTCGACCCCATTCTCCCCTCGGATAATAAAACCCAAGTGGTCGATTCAATCTCATCATCAGTTGATCCTACTCTCCCTCTAGAGAGTAAACCCGATACTGCCCACGTTTTTCTCATTGAAATAGAATCTACCATGCCAAGGGGCATTCCTCCTTCTTCTGTGAAACTCCCTCCAAGTAATGAGGCCATCCTTTTTTATTGGGGTGCGCTAACTGGACCTCCTCTTCCCTCTCACATTCCTTTCCAGATTACAGTACAGTTTTGTGGTCAGGACGTTCCTCAAACGTTGATAGATGAAGGTGAGTCGGTTAGTATTTTGTCATATGTTGCTTGGCACACTTTGGGTTGTCCTTAGCTTGTGTCAGTTACACAGAATCTGTTAGATTTTAACAGAAGAACCAGTCAACCTTTAGGGACCCTTCCTTAGTTTCCCGTAACTTTGGGAGGGAAAACTATCTTTATTGATGTCATGGTAGTCCGAGACCCCTTGGATTTCGCTTTACTCCTTGGGCGGGATTATGTCTATGTCATGAAAGCTATTGTGTCCACTGTTTTTCGTGTGATATATTTCCCCCACGACGGAAGAATTGTGACTATTGATCAACTTTCATTCATTGATCCTAACTGGATTACCTCCCTAAATGGTTCTTATATGCAGACAGTATTTCCCCTGCCACATGTTAATTATGTGGCATTGTCTCCCATGACTTCAACTTCCGATGATTTAGATCCAGTAGTTGACATGGTGATCTCTTCGATAGGGATATTGGAGACTGATCTCCTTACCCCTGTCGAGACCCTCGACATGTGTTCCTTCCAGAGAATTTTTCTTCCATCCAGTGAAGATCTCTTGGAATCCATTACTGAGTTTTGTCCCTTAACATGGTGTCCTTCCAGAGCATTATCCTCTTGGAAGCCATGATCAAGTTGGAGCCATGAGCATAGTTTTTTTCTCTGTGGTGAGCTCATTAAAAAATGAAACAGAGGTTACGAGCATAGTTTCTCTACTTTGTGGAAAGCTCATTAAAAAATGAAACAAAAATCGGGGGGTTGAACCCAGAACCATGAGCATAGTTTTCTTTTCTGTGGCGAGCTCGTTAAAAAATGAAACAGAGGCTACGAGCATAGTTCTTTTCCTGTGTCAAGCTCATTAAAAAATGAAACAACCATCTGGGGATTAAACCCGAAACCTTAAGCATAATTCTTTTCCTGTGTCAAGCTCGTTAAAGAATGAAATAGTCACCTCTCATACCAAGTCGAGTCTTTCGTTAGGTCTCATTTTTTAACCTTCATTTCATCCACTTGTATCCTTTTTCTCCATTTAGTAGGGAAATTGGTGACAACCTCAAAGTCGGTGAATCAATTGAAGTTTGGGGGGCATGTCTCTAGCCTTTGATTATCATTCTGGAGTTAAGCCACTAGATTTTCAAGCTGGAGGCAAAACACAAACCATCCATGGGTCTCCCAACCTTTGGAAATTACGTTGGGAATTTACAAGCATTGCTTAAATTTTGTTTCAAGCTTGTGTAAAAATGAAACCAATACCGAGCTTAGTCTTTGTTCTTTCTCGTGCTCGAAAGAAACATGATAATGTAACCGAGTATACTTTTATCACTTTTTCAGACTCATAAAGGTTATACAAAAAAGGAACCCCCTGGAGTCTCCTTTAAGCTCTTTTTAGACTCTCTAAATGTGAAAAGATTGTCGAGTGATCTTGCTTCCTTTCCCACTCGTTAAAAGGTTTGAAAGGGTGTCTTTCGAGTGATAATTTATCTCTTTTTCGGCCTCGCGAGACTAACATTATGAAAAAGGACCACATTGGAGTCATCTTTAAGTTCTTGTTCAGACTCTCTAAATATGAAAAACCATCGATTTTACCTTCTCTGGACTCGTTAAACAATCATACATTGAAGGGCCCATATGGGACCGAACCCTTACTTCTTCCAGTTCATTAAACAAAGCAAGAGGGACTTACTAAAGGTGAGTTATATCGAGCATGTGTTACCCTCCTCGAGCTCTTTAAATTACAAAGAGGTACTCATCTATCTGGATGGGGGAAAAATTGAAGGAAGCAAGCCAAGCATTTTTTGAGAACATTACCAGTAACTCTTAGAGTCACCCTTGAACACGACACTTTGTCTTTACGCACATCTTAATCCATTGAACCTCTTCACTGAACCAA
>SNQJ01S0060668.1:27682-38653 GCA_010110895.2 Picea sitchensis | reverse complement strand
TACTTATTCTCTCTTGTCCAGTTGTACATGTTCTCACAACTACTCGTCTAAGACTTACAACTCTGTATGCAAATCCGAGTTCTTAGGGTGGAAGTAATGTTCCTCCTTTTTCGTTTTCTTTGCTTTTGCGATGTACTCCCTTTTTGGGGCCCTCTTGCTCTTTTCTTGAGCAACCTTGGTTAGGTATCACCCCAACCCTTTTGGATACAACAAAATCCTTAGTATTAATATTTTTGTTCATAGTGGGTCATGAACCTGTGCATCATGCACATTATTATTCAGTTCTCAGAGTAGTTAACATTCAGTTGTTAGTCTTCCACCTACACATTTAGTTTAAAATGTAATCCAGGATTCTTATATATATAAGCTTGTAGCCCCCTACTTAATTCTCGGAAGTCATTAAGGTTGTGACTCTGTTCTTTTGACTGTGTCCTTACACAGTTTCTTCACAGGGAACTCCTTCAGTATGTAACTTCCTTATTGTACGTCCATCGCTATCTATGATGGACTTAGCCTTGAGTTAGCTTTAGATGTTTACCAAATATTCCCCTTAAGGAATATAAACATACATCTTTGTTAGCTTACATCTATGATGTACTTAACCATTTTCATAATCCTAAGCCTACATGTAGCTGTCATAGGTATATCTCACAGCCCACATGCATCTTTACTTCTAAGATCAGTCAACTCAGGATTGTTCACAATCCTTCTCATGTGATTCTCAAAGGCATAGTCATTTGCCTCTTATCCTGACAACAAAGCAGCTTAGATCATTCACCCTTTTATCTAATTATATTAGTATTTCCTGAGGACATGGAATACATTCCCCTCAGGCTATTATTTGGAATAGAACTTTCATGACTCCCCATAATGGAGTCAGCTATGCGTCCATAGTATTCATTTAATCTGGACAAGAACAATACTTGCTTTATATTTCACCCATCAGGGAAACCATATCATGCTTATAACTATACTCTTACATCATACATGTGCATCACTTGCACGTTTAATATCATTCATACCTAACTAGTATTAATATCAAGCTTCGTATTAAGAAGCTCCATAATGCATTAAACTCAAGTACTCAAGCATAATTAAACACAACTAAGTATTCATTGTGTGAGCTTACTACTGGTGCCATTTCCATGTCACTCACACACCTGGACATATCATGCTTCTATATCCTTTTCCCAAGGATCTTCCAATCATCCTTATGACAAGCCTCGTAGGAACAATCAACACTGAGTTTCCCTTTCAGTTGAGAGCTTGTAGTCATTCACACAACATTCACATGGATGTTGAATCAGACATAGTCATAACTATGTTCCCTTTTATACGTTAGCAACTAGCGAGAAAAATTCTTGCCTCAACCTCCATGGAACATTTCCCAACTGTAAATACATTCTAGGCAATTATAACCATGCCCCAGGTAACAGAATCAGCCAAACTAGCTTCCAATTATATCTGTATGGATACCATCCACCACTGGATGTCAATCTGACCCATTGGGATTCTAGAAGTGTCCCCAGACTTCCTTTACCACATTCAGGATCAACATTTAGTCAACCATTTTATCTTAACTTTAAAAATAATGTCTAATATCGTTTGGACTACTTACTATGTATCCTAGTTCAAAAGTCTAGAGTATCTTTAGGTCAAAATCAGTATTGATCATTACATCTAGCATTCATCCTTCTGTTCAGCACAGTCAAGGACTGAGGCCATTCTCCTCTTCCCACAATAATTCTGGTAGATTATTTTCCTATCCACCAAGCAAGGGAGGCTGCTATGACTCAATCACTCTATATTTCTACAGCTCTGTTTATCAGTTTGATTAGAAAATCTGCCCAACAATTACTGTACCTAGAAACAAAGTTCTTTTCTCAGTCCAATTGAAACCCGAGAGTTGCACATGCTCTCCCTTTTCAGAGAATGGTCACCATACTTATTCTTATGATCATGAGGAGTTATATGCTCCAAGTTTAAAATAGTAACTATAACTTGCTAAGGGTCCTACCGGTCCTTACCAGATTTTCTAAATCATGAAGGAATTCTTCATGAGATTCTTAATCCTTACATAACCAACCATCTCAATTGTAAGAGACTCTACCTACTTAGTAGGTAGACATTGTCACACTATAGCAAAACAACTCAGGTCATGTCCCTTGTCTGGCTCATGCAACTTCATAACACAATTTCTTCCACCTATGTCATTCACATTCAAGTTTTATCAGTAATATTGATCAGCATGTCCCTACTCCTATAAGAGTAGTTATCACTTTGTCAAAGGGACAATATAATTTCTTTGTTGGGATTCCGTAGGAACTACCAACTACGGTTTCATTATGTAGTCCTTCTCCTTAAGGAGTAATGCAGATAACAATACCCCTTCATGCGACTCGTGCATGAGCCCAATCAGGCCAAGTGTTGTAACCATGCTCTGATACCATTTTGTCACACACCCACTATGACAAAAATAAAATAAAAATTTCACCTTTTCTCGAGGGACAGAATCCCTGAATTTCTATGGGGGCTTAGTGCAGGCTAGCTCTTCCCTTGTCCTCCCCCATGTGACCACTACTCATGACCACAAAGCCCATCCAAAGGGTGCCTTTCACATTTCATGATTTCAGGGGTATTGCGTTCAAGCCACCCCTGATTCCTTGTTTTTCGAAAACTCGAAATGGGCTTGAAGGGCTCTAGCTCCTCCTTAGGCCTCCATCCATGCCACCATTCTACATGACCACACGCTAACACCAAAAGGTGCTACCAAAGATCGCGTTTCAGGATTCCTGTTGCAAGGAACCTCGGTTCCCCAATCCCCGAAACCTGAAACCCAGGGCTACAGTTGTTCTCAGCTCTTTTATTCACACGACCCTCTGCCTTGAACCTGGGGCCAACCCTTGGACACGTGTCTTGATCCCCATGTTTCGGCGAATTTGTGGCTAACGCTCCACTGTTCCCCAAACTTATGATCTACGAGGGTCCGACGACCGGATCCTACGGTCCAGATATCCTTGCAAATCAACGGCCCTGATCAAATCCCGACTTTCTCCTTTTCGGGATTTTTGAGGAGTCTTCACTTCCCAACTCCCGATTGCAAATCCCTGAAATGGGTTGGGCATCAGATCCAACGACTCTTGTTCCTCCGCAAATCAATGACCAAGATTAAAACCGACGATTTTCTTTCAGGATTTTGGGGAAGTCTTCCCCTCTAATTTCCCGGTGTCCAAACCCTCGATGGCATCCGGATCTTTGCCACTTGTCCTCTACAATGGATAGCTTGATTACTTCTTTGAAGAGTTTGGGATTTTGTGACTCGCACGTTGCAAGGTTCTTTCCTTCAAATCCCCTGACTCCTGAAACATCGAAATCTCCCTCTGGACGATCAACGGTCCAGACCACTCCTGGGTCAACGACCATGATCACGTTGCGATTTCACGTATCGTGAGTTGGTGTAGTCTCGCCCTTTGACCACTCCCAATCGTGAGTCAGCGAAATGCTTCCCAACTGCCATGCGTCCCTCCCTTGGTACTTCCATCGGCTGACACATGTCCAAGTTGATATCTAACAGTCTAACTTCCCATCGAGATTTCACGTATTGCGCGTTCGAAGGGATATCTACCTCTGTTTCCCTGAAACATAGAAATGTTGAAATCCTCCTTTGGGAACGAAGCGTTAAGGTTAGCGCTACTTCTGTATATATGACGGTTGTTTTTCCTCATCTCTGTGTTCCTCCAATATCGGCCATTCTTCCTCTGGAGCCTTCGCTGCTTCCAGTCCTTGAATATTTTCAGTCTCCAAAGGTTTCAAACCTTTCTCCCTTCCTCTGCAATCCACCTTGGTTTAATGAACACTCTGCAAGTGCTATCCCTCCTGAGCTTCATGAGCTATGAAGGACTTAAGAGCCTTGTTCTCTTCTCCTGGGCTTGACTCTTAGAAGAGTCTTTCGTGCACCCCTTGTGCTCATTCATCTAGTCTAGGACTTGAGTGGGTCTCGGTCTCTACTTGCCTCGCAGGGAGCCTATGCCTAACTGCACTACCTCTCCTGAGCTTAACAGACATCATCCTCTAAGGGACTCAAAGCGATTAGGAAGGTTGACATGTGTACATGAAATTGTGTCCATGGTCGATGAACACACAGTTCGTGACTCTGGCTTATGCTACCACAGGACACAAGCATTTACGAGTATTAAACATGTCCTAACCATATAATTTATTACTTGCTTAATTATACAACCAAGCAAAAATAGAAGGGATATAATATATCCATTAAGAAATCATGCACTTTCCTGAAAACATTCACAGTGTAACCAATTCATACATAGTTATAGCTAAATTACACAGAGCATGAGATCGCTTATCTATTACAGGTTTCCACCAACCAACTGACTATGGGCGTTCATCCTTCCACCTAACCATAGGCTCAAAGGCATTCAATCTTAGCACTTTGGCCACCCCCGTGCCAAGCCACGATATCACCAGGGAGCTCTTCGCAGTTCTCAAGAACTCTTTTTTTGTTTCATCTTCTGCTTGGGTTCTGTTCTCTATGCATTTTCAGAGGTTTTCCTCTCTATTTTGGCCTCGACGAGTTTTATCAGATGCTCATCCAGCATCAAGTTCGCGACCTTCTGGTCATACTCCTCTAGAGAGCTCTGCAGATCCCTCTTACGAGCTTGCACTCTCGTCTCCCCCTCTCCTTACTGTCTGCTTGTGTATAACTATCTCCTTCCTTCTGTCGGAAGGAAGCTTGGGTCCGCCTAGTCTACCAGACCCTGCGGTACTTTGGGCTGACTTCCTGTAGCTAGACCATGCCCCCATTCATGGGGGTAGTTGGTAATTCAACCACCGGTCGTTTTCTTCATTAACTGCTTTCCCTCCTCTAGTGATATCATGGCCAATACTTTCAAGTCTTCACCCCCATAGTTAGTTATTGACAACTCAAACAATAATACATTTACATTGTCCTCATGCATTAGCATGGTAATTCCTATTTTATGATTAATTACAAATTGGGGGAAACAGGGTGTTACACCTTGTCTCTTCCAGGTATGGCCTACTTGCAATGGCTACTTATTCAACATTCAAGTACGTACTGATTGGTATTCTCCCTGCATTCGATCATCTATTTGGTTGAAAATCTTGCCTGATGATTTGTATGTTGAAATTCTTTGTTTTATTACAGTAAATTGGAAGAAACGTACAACCCAGATGAAAAATGAAAATCTGTTGAGGCACATAACTTCTTCGGGCAACAGAGGTGTGGCAAGTCCATCAATTGCTGCAGAACGCACTAGCACAACTCTGGCAACTGTATCAAATGTTACAAATGGCATGAGAATATATCTTTCCTCATAGCAGTGGAAGTATGGCGGCCCACAGAAAGGTCTGGAATGTTCGGAGGTGACGCCAAATATGCGGAGTCTACAACTACATCCAGAGGAAATTGAACAAACTTTGACAAAGAACATGGCTTTCTGTCAAGTCGATTACCAGACCCACATGTTGCTCATCAAACTTTGAAATATAAACTTTTGTAGTCATAATATGTCATTTTATCCACCCATACAGTTTTTGTTACCCACCTCTGGTTACATTCGCAAATGGAGTAATATTTCACATCATTTACGAACATGATAGGCCATTTTGCAAGCCACTGTAAATGCCCTGCCGCCGAGGAAAACAAATTCTTCTGCCATCTGTACAATTCAATACACTTGCCAAATCTGTGTTGTTGGAAGAAGCTATATACTTAAACGAAGAACTATTTTTCACATGACCTCAAAATCCGTTACAATTCCTAGCAATAAAACAAAGAAGTTCAACAAACAAATCTCCAGGCAGCCCTTTCAACCAACCAAAGCATCGAACACAGGGAGAACACCAACCAGAAGATACTTGTACTTTTTTTTTCATCCTCTCTGAGTTTCTCTTGTATAACAGAGTTTTTTTTTTTACTCAAAGCTCACGTCACATAAAACCAATCTCTCTTCTTTCATCTACCCTTCAATCACATCTCTAAGTTGTCTTACATGTCCATGACCAGGAACATTAGAACAAAGACACCTAAAGCACAATTGTTTGATGATAGAGAGAAATGGCAATAAGTATTTAAAAGCAACGCTGGATGATCTTCCATAGATTTTGTGTTGATTCGTTTTAATGACAGATGTTCTCGATATTTTTGCTTATTAATGCCCATATTTTCGAATATGTATGCTGAATAGTGACTAGCAGCACTTATTAAAATTCCCATATCCGAGCAAATTCTCAAATCTGACATCTAAGATATGCACAATATTAAAGAGGCACATGAGGTCAAGGCCTCTGTGAGTGACACACTCGTGAACTATGCTGAAGCTTTTAAGAAAAGTAAAACTTCATAAGCAAAAAAAAAAAAAAAGNTCCCATAATATTCGCCTGCCTACTCATTTTAATGGGAGATGTACTCCGGATTTCTAGTTATTGAAGCCCATCTTTTCGAACCTGTCTAGTCGGTTCTGACTTTTGAAAGCATATTTAATGTCTATTGGGAAGTGGTGAAGGTAGCGGGGATGGATTCCTATGTAACAGACGGTACTACTATTTTTCTGTGTTTTTGTGCACGAGCGTATGTAAAACGTACGTAAAAAAAAGTAAATTGAGAATGCTATTTTTTTTGGACATGAGCCCTTGAAATTCAAATAGTCCGCAAGTCTGATTGTCAATTTGTATATCGCGGAACTCTTCGTGTTATTTGTAGGACACGAAACAACAAAAGCTGAATTTAGAGCCCGCCACCCCGAGAACCCGCGATCCAAAAAATGCTTACTATTTTTTTTTGTGTTTTTGTCCAGCAACGTATGTAAAACTTACGTAAAGTAAACTATTTCAAGAACGCTAAATTTTTTGGACACGACGCCCTTAAAATTCAAATAGTCCGCAAGTCTGATTGTCAATTTGTATATCGCGGAGCTCTCTGATTGTCAATTTTCAGCCGGCTACCCCGAGAACCCGCGATGCAAAAACTGGCTAAGTATGGGATGAGGGCTTCGTGCATGCTTTATATATCTACTTTATAAAATTACATATTTCCTATGTTTAATTTATGTTGTCCAAGAAACCTATAATTCCATAAATTTCAATCTGTTCTGTCGAGGAGCCCTTCTTTTAAGGAAAACTAATTCGGGAATGCTAATGTATACACCGAACACGACCTGCCATAGTTCGATACAACCTATCCGCGAAGCTGTCTCCATAAAAATGGCTAAGCATGCAACCGAACGGTGGTCGGTCGGAATGATCGCGGAACTCTCCGCGCTATTTGCAGGGCACATAACAACAGAAGCCCAAATTTCATAAATTGCATTCTCTTCTGTCTAGGAGCCCTTGTTTTAAATAAAACTAATTCGGGAAAGATAATGTATACAATGAACACAACCTATCATAGATCGATAGAACCTATCCATGAAGATGCGTCCAAAAAACTGGCTAAGTATGAAACCGAACAACGGTCGCTCGGAATGACTACAGAAATGCGAGAAACTATAGAGTCAAAAACGCAGTTTACAAGAGGAAAATAAAAGGGAGAGAACAACTATATCTCCCACACAGCAAAAGGAACTCTCATAACTATGAAACCATAGTAAGACAGAGTCCATGGAAAAAGCATCGGCAGTTATGAAATCTACTTTGAGGCCAACAAACTCTTCTTCAACGCGTAAGAGATGCAATTTACATCGCCTACATTTTTTTAGTCTATTATTCTATATTAATAGTATTATATGCAATCTCCACTGCTAAAAAATGTAACCAGAGATCCAACTGCAGATGCAGCATGCCAACATTGTAAACCCTAGGCAAACAATAACAAGCAACAAATAAGAACCCAAGTGCAGGGGCAGGACGTGAACCCTGCAAATAAGGCCCAACTGCAGGCACAGGACCGGAACCCTGCAAAGTCGAATCAAGAAACAATAAACATCATACAACAAAGAAATAAGCAAGCAATAACCACTCCCCCAGGAACGATGTTGTTCCAATCACAATTGTAGAAACCCAAACATGCAAACTGCAACAACACAGACAGGAAAGTAAGAACAACAACAACATGCAAATAAGAAATCAGTGCCATGCAAAAAACAAGCATGGACCACTGAACCAACAATGTTGTTGGAGCATATAAATTTAAAAAATGGAAGAAAATGTCTTGTAACAAGCCTGTTAGGTAACCATTCAACACTACCAAGCCTATTAGGTAAACATTTAAATCTATCATAAATACTTTGTAAACATTTAAGAAAAAAATTCAATGTCGCAGGTCTCTGACATATCTCCAAAAAAATATTATATTTTTTGTAACAATAGTTCGAACACCAGAGAATGTATTGGAAGGTCAAACTTTTGATATGCCACCATATCAAACATTGCCATAAATTTACCTAGCATAAAATGCTAAACCAAACATTCGAATTAATGCTAGTATTAATCCACCTTCGACGAATGCATAACAAAATATATGATTCAAAAAGACCATATACGATCAAATACTTTGGATATGCCAACATACATAACATTGGGAATAGTGAAGCTGGCAATAAGACCTCCAATCCCTTGTCCAATCAGATCAGGACAAATATGGTACTTTTTTATATAAAAATCGATGTTTTCAGTTCCCTGGTTCCAACAATAGGTAATATGGAAATATTTGTGATCAAATAACAAACTAATATGAAGTCAATGATTTATGACTAGAGTCCCTCTAGACCTAATAAGATATCAAACAAAACTAAATAAAATGTAATCTAATAATAATGAAGTGTTTAATTTAATATGTTCCATTTATTAAAACAATTACAATGATCAAAATTTTCAAAAAATACGAATAAAATAAGATATCAAACAAAACTAAATAAAATATAATCTAATAATAATGAAGTGTTTAATTTAATATGTTCCATTTATTAAAACAATTAAAGTGATTTAAATAAAAGTAAATGTGATTTAAATAAAAGTAAATGGAATAAACTTTTCTTAACCTTAAAGGACAAGGTAAGTTGATAGATAATCTTATAAAATCTCACTAATTTTTTAAAAAGAATTATGGTGAATATATAGTCAATCTAATCAAATCCCACAGAAGTTTAAAGGATGACGGTGAATGGATAGGAAATCTAATCAAATCCCACCGTGAAATCTAATCAAACCCCACAGTGAAATCTAATCAAATCCCACAAAATTTTAAAGGACGACGGTGAATTATTTTCCCACGTACTCATAATTGATACTTTGTTGACATTAATACTCACTTTACTGACCTGCTTTATTCATCGACAAAGTTATTTGTTGGAGATAACATTCCTTTGCTCCACATAAACCCAAGGCTTCCTCACTTCTTATAAAATATCTTATAACATTCAGCCTACTACCACAATTTTTTTCAGCCCTTTACTTCGTTCCAGTAATTCCCATTTTCAATCTCTCTTTGCTATCATCTATGGAAGAGGCATATGTGACGGGAGCGGCGGCCAAGGTGACAAGCACCATTATTGTTGCGCTTTTTCAGAAGTTGAACGATGTTACTGAGTTCGAGGAAAACCTCCAAATTCTCGATAGTCACTTTAGCAGTATCGAGGGCTCGTTAATCGATATTCGCAACCAGTTCCAAGATCAGTAGAAGAGGATTCCCAGACCCGTGGAAATATGTTTGGAAAACATTAACAACGTCCTGGAAAAGGCCAGAGATCTGATCGATCAGGCCAAGCGACATAGAGAGCGAAGTTGGTGTCTCTGTTGCTGCTGCTGCTGCTGCTTCCTCTACAACCCCAACATGCCCACGCAGATTAGAGCTTGGAAGGCCAAATTTGATGGCCTCTTTCAAAACCTTGATAGGGCCTTTGCAACATATGCCAATGCCCAGAAGATTCTGGTTGCTGAGGCGCATCGGGAAGACCTGCTTCATCAACCTGTGCCAGACTATATAGGCTTGGGTATTCAGTCCGCTCAGGATCAGCTGCAGACATGGCTCAGTGAACCTCATTACTAATTTCGTGTGATCGGCGTGCATGGCATGGCGGGCGTTGGAAAAACGTCCTTGCTGAAAGTCATCTACAACACCTACAAGGAGGAGGTTAGTGGTATCTTTGATTTTGTTGTTTGGTTTGTAGTTTCTTATAACTTTCAGATTAAGGAGTTGCAGGATTCCATTGCTAAGCAACTGGGATTAAATCTGAGGGAAATTTCTGATATTGAAGAAAGGAAGATGAGATTGTATGCGTCTCTCCAAAGTAACCAAAGTAAGAAATTTCTTATCGTATTGGATGACATCTGGAGTCCAATCGATCTGATAAATGAAGTGTGCATTAGATTTGGCTATGATAATGAAAGAAAAATCATAATCTCCACTCGCAAGAAAGAGGTGATAGGAAGAATGGGGGTGATTGCATACTCAGTGAACATTAGACCCTTGACCATAGACGAAGGCTGGGACTTATTTAGAAGAAGAGCTTTTACAAATGGGGTTGTTAATGAGAGTAACATAGAGTAGGCTCTAGCCAAAGAAATTTCCGCGGAGTGAAAAGGGTTGTACATTTTATTTGGTTTTTTTTTTCCCTATTTAGTTAATGTAAAATGTAATAAAATTATTATAATCTACAAAATTTAATATATTTATTATAATTGCATTGTGGTGAGAGGTGTTTTCTACATTTAAGTGTGAGGGAGATGTGTAATTTAATATATAATATAGTTATTATTCAATATATAATATATTTAGTTTAATTTAGAGGTTGTGAGAGGTGTTGTATACATTTCAGTGAAAGGAAGATGTGTAATTTCATATGTATTCAATGTGGAGTTAACATAGCAATTTAAAAAACGTTTACACCTTCAGAAATTTGATCTCTTTTATTACATTATAGATCCAAATTTAAAATGAATGTGTGTTTGCGCATTTAAATAGAAATTATATTTCTATACTTTATATACATAAAT
>SNQJ01S0060668.1:3323-14443 GCA_010110895.2 Picea sitchensis | reverse complement strand
CTTGAGGGCCCATCCTTATTCTTCTTCAACACCTCCACCTTGTTATCAACAACAACATCCATCTGATCGGCTTGGTCCTTCAGCAGCAATGGGTCTTGATCCATCAGGTAATGAGTCCGGGTATCATGGTATGTGTCACTCTGATTCTCAAAACATTTGAATATGTGCATTTAATTCTTTTTACTTCTAACGTGTGCTTGGACCTTATGCCTTTCCACTTGTACACACCCAGGAGGAATGAAAGGATTCCCTATTAAGTTGGTTCCCATAGGGTTTTAGTTTCCACTTGGGGGGGTTCATGAAAGGTCATTGTCTGTTCCCACCATACTTACCACTTTTCATCTTTTTCCCTCTCATCTTTCCCGTACACTGGTCCGGGAATTGGGTTTGTCAAGCTAGCAAAGGGTTGTACCTTACCTTGTGGTAAGAAGGGGCTAAAGGCCCAGAGGGTAAAAGTAGCTGGAAAAATATAAAATCCAAAAGAATGAAACCTTTATATGCTTAGGCCAGGGATCCCCAAGAAAGCAATAAAAGGCTTCTCAGCAAGAAACAGAGGAACCTGTAAAAATAATAAATCAAGACCTAGTTGGAGGATAGGGGGTCTCATCATGAGCCAGCCTATTAGGTCCATGGGCATGTAGCGGTATGACACTACCATTCTGTTGGTCACCATGCCAGGGTAGTGGGTCTTGGTGGCATATCCAAGAGAAAGGGGGTCTCATCACGAGCCAACCTTCTCATTTCCCTGAAATTCTTGTGGGTAACATTGTCACCACTGGTCACCACACCATGGCAGTGTCCTCTAACTAGTCTCTTGAAAGAAAAAACAACAAGATAAAAATATAAAAGACATGAATGGGATTGGAAACATTTGCATCCATGACAAGGTGTAACTCACCCTCTTCAGAGGCACCCACAGGTAAGCCATACATTCCCATGTCATCACTACACCCATTTCTCAGACATCCCTTACCACCTTACCCACTTACATGGACTGGATTTATCTTCACCCCAAAACATCCCACATCCAATTAGCACTAGCTCAATAGGACATCCTAGCATCCCCTCCAAACCTGGTTTGTAGAATAGCATAACATTTTTGAGCACTTGTTTGGGAAAGGGGGTTTCATGCACATGTTTAAATAACTTGATTATTATATGTGATTGGCATCGCTATGATCCTTGTGACTTATGAGCTCATGGAGGGCGTAATTTTTTTTGTTGCAGGGCCACACTCAATGGATAGGTACACATGGGGAGATGATTAGTTCAGACCTACATAGGGATAAAATCCTAGCAGATGGATGTTGAGACCCCAACCAATGGCAGAGAGAGATCAAAGGTTTTCACCGGAGAGAGAGGAGGACATTCCACTAGGGACAACCTCGTAGGCCTCAACCCAGGGGGGTATTACCCTTCTCACCACGATGTAGGCCTTGGGAGGCCCATGAAATCACCCATGTGACCCATGACATCACCCAATGTTTTGGAAACTTTTGAGGCAGTTGTGTGCCAAGTGGCAGGATCCATAGGCCCAAGGAGGCCTAACAATTTTCTCCTAGAGGCCAACGTTGCCCTAAGAAGGCCTAACATCACCCTAAAAGGGCATGATGTCATCTTTTCAGCTTGCTTTAGGGTTTTATTATGTCATTTAATGTAAAAAATGGATATTACATGTAATTGGCCATGTCAACCTTTTTGACATAATTTTGGTCATTGATATTGTATAAATAAGGGTTTTATCCCTTGTATTTTTCATCTTCTTTCACTCACACTTAGTGAGGTCTGAAATTTGCACCCTACTTAGAGTTTATTGGCTGAAATTTTAGGCGCACTTATTGAAGGGGGCTAATTTTGGAGTATTTTGGCAATTTTCTTGGTGAAAGTGTTCAACTAGGGTTTTGCTTGATGATTCTTGATGTATGTAAGTAAGATTTCTACAATTTTTCTTAATTGAATGGTTATGGTTATGTTTATATTGCATTTACATTAAGATTATGAAATTTCTTGCTTAAAACCCTAGGAAGCTAAGCACATGTTATTGTCCTTTCTTTAAAAGCCTTCACCCACTAGATTTTGCCAAGAAGCCGATTTTCTTGAAGCCTTTGCTAGGGTCTTTCCATTGCAACAACCTAACACTTATTGCTTCATATTATCCGTCATTTACTTCATATTTGAGTTAAATAAGGAGGAAAATTACTAAGGCCTAGGGTTACCTACACCTTAGTAGAAACTTTCCCCTAGGGTTTGGTAGTTGAAGCCTTGGCTTACCAACACTTCAACTACTAATCTCTCTTGTATTTGGCTCTCCTACTATCATAATTTTCCTTCAACATTTGAAGCCACCTAATAGACTCCATTTTCCCTAAAATCATTGATCTAAGACTTCTTATTGAGTGATTGACTAAAACAACCATCAAAACCTACACCTTAAGCTTTCTACTAACCACTTCTAACATTAGAATAGCCTAACCTACTAACTTTATTGTTGTTGTTACTAAAGTAAGCTACAACCATACTTTGCATCACTAAAAGATTCTAAAAGAAATTGAAAAAGTTGATTAATGCAGTGCCTTACTTGCTTATGATAAATGCTAGTATCATGATGTTGATGATTTATTATTCTTGGTCATTTTGAAGCTATTTCAAGGAACTTATTGTGAAGCATTGTTGCTATAAATTTTTGTTTACTTCACCATTATATCAACCAATTTCTTTTATTTAGAAAGTCTGTGGTTTTATGAAGTGCTAACAACAACTTGTACTTGCGAAAGATATATTTCCTTGTTGCTTTGTTCCGGGCAGGTACATCTTGATATCTTATTACTTCATTGGTTAAAACCCCGGGACTTTCTGATCAGTGGTGACTTGTGAGAGGGGACCTTTTAATAGATACCTTAACCTTGCCTTCTGAAACCCCCAGGTCACCATGGACATGTCCCCTGGGCCTTCAACCCTAAATAGAAAGAGACATCATATTGAGGTGACAGTGATAGGATAACCTCAATTTACGCCAATTTTCTCTATATTACCCTTTCCTTTGATCAAAGTACACATTGTGTGATACCATTTTGGCACCGTTGTCAAGGAACACTGAGTCAATATTCCTCAAAAGACACTTTTCCAGTAAGCCTTATCCTCAAAAAGTCTTTACTTCACAAGCTTACCCGGCGACTCCACTGAGGGCGATTCCCTCATTCCTTTGATAGTTTCAAGAAAATTATCCGGCGACTCCACTAACCTTTTCCTAGGTGCCACCTTACTCTTAATTCTGTGATACTTCCAAGTTATGGGATCATGGCACCCTAGGAACAAGTGTATCCAACTATTGATTTCAAAAGTATTCAAGGATACCTAACTTGTTTTGATACAAAATGGTCAAGAAACCCTCCAAGATTTGAAGGGGCCTCCCAATTCCTCACATTGTATAATTTTTGAAGTATATAAGTGAGATAGAATTAGGAGGGGAGGATGTTTTGGTAAAATTATTCATACTCTCTCTACCATCCTTTTTGAAATATTGGTTTAAATGTTGTTGCAAAGATAGGGGTATATCATCTTTCGTACACCTCATCAATAGGTTTATTGACTTTGTCAAACCACATTTCCAAACATATGAAGATGACCTTAAAAATATCACAATAGCCTTAGAGGAAGAAGGATTCACCAGTGAGATTGTATAAGATCTTAGGGATGTATATCATGCTCAATACCAAGAACCTTCTGATATGGAAGAAGATATTTATGAAGAAAATTGTCAACCCCTTGAAGAGGAGCAGGATTTCTCCCATGATTCGATAGAATGCAGTGAATATATAACTAGAAAAGTGAATTATGAGGATGAAGCCCTGGTAATTGCTCCTCCATTCGACGAAGCTCTCCAAGATCCTATCTCTCCTACACAATATGGAGAGAATGAGGTGAGTTATTTTTCTTTCTAATTTTTTGATGATACCTTATTCTATGATTCAAATAGTGAAGAAGAAATGGAACCCTTGGACAAGCTAGAAGATGGAGAGGAAAGTCTTCCATTTGATGAAGATATCCAAATAATTGAAGCTCCTGCACAGAAAGAAGTAAGAAAGGTGAGTTACTTCCCTTTCCAAATTTTTAATGATTCTCTATCTTATGATGTGGAAAGTGAAGAAGTGTTGGATGTTATAACCCCTTCATGTTATGATGAAGATGATGATTTTGTTGATAATATTGAAGATTTCATACACGTCGAGAAGCGTAATTGGGATATTATTGGATATTATGGGAATCCCATTTACGACATTGAGGGTCATGTCCAAAATTTGCCTTTACCATTATCACATGAAGTTACTAATGAATTTGACATTTGGCAACAAGAACATGACATGATTACCAATTTTATTCAGACACCCAAGGATGACTTGATGCTATGCTACTTGGCACCACTTTTTCCCTCCCACCCGCCTCCATGAGCTAGACCTTACAATTTCCAATGATACAATACATTTTCTAACTCGTGTTATTTTTGTGCTTAACTTATCACTGCTTTGGTTTATGATGAAGCACAGACGCAGGTATGGGGAGACATTGCTAGGATGGTCTCACTGGCTATTTGAATACCCCTAGAATTCAACCAACAGGTAAGTAGGTAGGCATTTGCATTCATTGTATATACCATTTTCATTTCGTGCTAGAGTAGTTATGTTTCCATTTGTATATATGTGTGTTTTCATTTTCTGTACTATGTATGAGTTGGGAGTGATATCACCACCCCAAATGATTGCTAATAATATTATGTTGAGATCAAGCAGGTCACATGTTATGCCAGAGATGTTGAGGTTCTCATGCACTCTACGGTGAGCACATGTCCCCGATTTGGAGCCAGATGTTATCCCTTAGCCTATGGATAACTAAGGAGATTATGTCTCAAGGTCCATAGGTCCTAGACATGGAGTACCGAGAGCCAGATCGACTTGAGCCTAGCCCTAGAGGTCCCATCCTTCTTCTTCTTCAATGCCTCCACCTTGTAAGCAACAACAACATCCATCCCATTGGCCTGGTCCTTCAACAACAGTGGGTCTTTCTTCATGAGGTAATGAGTCTAGGTATCATGGTATGTGTCACTTTGATTCTCAAAACATTTGAATATGTGCATTTAATTATTTTTACTTCTAATGTGTGCTTGGACCTTATGCCTTTCCACTTGTCCACACCTAGGGGGAATGACAAGATTCCCTAGTAAGCTGGTTCCCATAAAGTTTGAGTTTCCACTGGGTGGGGTTCATGAAAGGTCATCGTTCATTCCCACTATTCTTACCACTTTTCATCTTTTTCCCTCTCATCTTTCCCATACACTGGTCCAGGCATTGGGTTTCCCAAGTTACCAAAGGGTTGTACCTTACCTTGTGGGAAGAAGGGGCTAAAGGCCCATAGGGTAAAAGTAGCTGGAAAAAGATAAAATCCAAAAGAATGAAACCTTCAGATGATTCACCCAGGGATCCTCGAGAAAGAAATAAAAGGCTTCTCAGCAAGAAACAAAGGGACCCATAAAAATAATAAATCAAGACCTAGTTGGAGGATAGGAGGTCTCATCACGAGCCAACCTATTAGGTCCATGGGCATGTAGTGGTATGACACTACCATTCATCTAGTCACCATTCCAGGGTAGTGGATCTTGGTGGCATAGCCAAGAGAAAGGGGGTATCATCATGAGCCAACCTTCTCATTTTCGTGAAATGCTTGTGGATAACATGGTCACCACACTAGGGCAGTGTCCTCTAACTAGTCTCTTTAAAGAAAAAGTAGCAAGATAAAAATATAAAAGGCATGAATGGGATTGGAAACATTTGCATCCATAACAAGGTGCATCTCACCCTCTTCAGAGGCACCCACATGTAAGCCATACATTCCCATGTCATCACTGCACCCATTTCTCATACATCCTTTACCACCTCACCCACTTACATGGTTTGGATTTATCTTCACCTAGAAACATCCCACATCCAATGAGCACTAGCCCAATAGGAAATCCTAGCATCCCCTCCAAACCTGGCTTGTAGAATAGCATAACATCTTTGAGCACTTGTCTGGGAAAGGGGGTTTGATGCACATGTTTAAATAACTTGATTATTAGATGTGATTGACATTGCGATGATCCATGTGACTTATGAGCCCATGGAGGGAGTACTTGTTTTTGTTGTAGGGCCACACCCGATGGACAGGTACAAATGGAGAGATGATTATTTCAGACCTCTATAGGGATAAAATCCCACCAGATGGATGTTGAGACCCTAGCCAGGGGAAAAGACAGATCAGAGGTTTGCACCAGAGAGAGAGGAGGACGTTTCACCAGGGACAGCCTGACAGGCCTAGACCTTGGGGGATCTTTCCATTCTCACCATGATGTAGGCCTTGGAAGGCCCATGATGTCACCCATGTGACCCATGATGTCACCCAACGTTTTGGACACTTTGGAGGTAGTTGTGTGCCAAGTGGCACATGTGGTAGGATCCAGTTTCCCAAGAAGGCCTAATGTTTTTATCCTGGAGGCCAACATTGCCCTAATAAGGCCTAACGTCACCCTAAAATGGCATGACATCATATTTTCATCTTGATTTAGGGTTTTATTATGTCATTTAATGTAAAAACTAGATATTACATGTAACTGGCCATGTCATCCTTTTTCACCTAATTCTGGTCATTGATATTGTATAAATAAGGGTTTTTGCTCTTGTATTTTTCATCATATTTCACTCACACTTAGTGATGTCTGAAATTTTCGCTCGACTTAGGGTTTATTGGTTGAAATTTTAGGCGCACTTGTTGAAGGAGGCTAATTTTGCAGTATTTTGGCAATTTTCTTGGTGGAATTGTTCAACTAGGGTTTTGCTTGATGATTCTTGATGTATGTAAGTAAGATTTCTTCAATTCTTCTTAATTGAATGGTTATGGTTATGTTTATCTTTCATTTACATTAAGCTTATGAAATTTCTTGCTTAAAACCCTAGGAAGCTAAGCACATGTTATTGTCCTTGCCTTAAAAGCCTTCGCCTACTAGATTTTTCCAAGAAGCTGATTTTCTTGAAGCCTTTGCTAGGGCCTTGCCATTGCAACACCCTAGCACTTATTGCTTCATATTAACTATCATTTGCTTCATCTTTGAGTTAAATAAGGAGGAAAATTACTAAGGCCTAGGGTTACCTACACCTTAGTAGCAAATTTCCCCTAGGGTTTGGTAGTTGAAGCCTTGGCTTACGAACACTTCAATTACTAATATCTCTTGTCTTTGGATCTCCTACTATCATCATTTTCCTTCAACATTTTTTGCCACCTATTAGACTCCATTTTCCCTAAAAGAACTGATCTAAGACTTTCTATTGAGTGGTTGACTAAAAAACCATCAAAACCTACACCTTAAGATTTCTACTAACCACTTCTAACATTAGAATAGCCTAACCTACTAACTTTATTGCTGATGTTACTAAAGTAAGCTACAACCATACTTTGCAGCACTAAAATATTCTATATGCAATTGAAAAAGTTGATTAATGCATTTCCGTACTTGATTATGATAAATGTTAATATTATGATGTTGATGATTGATTATTCTTGGTCATTTTGAAGCTATTTTAAGGCACTTATTGTGAAGTATTGTCTTATAAATTTCTGTTTACTTCACCATTATATCAACCAATTTCTTTTATTGAGAAATTTTGTGGTTTTATGAAGTGCTAACAACAAGTTGTACTTGCGAAAGATATATTTCCTTGTTGCTTTGTTCCGGGAAGGTACATCTCGATATCTTACTACTTCATTGGTTAAAACCCAGGGACTTTTTGATCAGTGGTGACTTGTAAGAGGGGACCTTTTAATAGATACATTAACCTTGCCTTCTCAAACCCCTAGGTCACCGAGGACGTCTCCCCTAGGCCTTCAACCCTAAATAGAAAAAGGCATCATATTAATGTGACAATGATAAGATAACCTCAATTTACGTCAATTTTCTCTCTATTACCCTTTCCTTTGATCAAAGTACAAATTGTGTGATAACAAGTACAATAAAAACAATGACCATAAAAGAAATTTTCATACTTGGGAGTGAATGATCTTCTTTGTGGTGTAGTCCTTCTAAATTTATGCCTTGACTGATCATGATCATGATTGAAGCTTCTTTGTGGCTTGAACATGGATGGTATTCTTGAAGATGTATCTTCAATAGTTTTATTAGATTCTGGTTGACCATGATTCCTTCCTTTGAGTACTTTTGCATAACCCTTTCTATTTTCTTCATTCTTCTTTTCTAGCAACCTAGAGTGATTCTCTTCATTTTCTATGAATGATGTGGATGTTTCTGTCTCTTCAACGTTCTTGTTGAGCTTGATGATTTTACTTCTCAATATGACAACTTCTTCTTCAAGCTTCTCAACCTCTTCTTCTTTCTTTATTATCTGAGACTTCATGACTTCTTCTGTTATTTTCTCTTCTTCAAGAAGGATTTTTAATGTGATTATTTCTTCTTCAAGTCCTTTCTCTTCTCGACCAAAATCTGCCTCAAGCTGGTTTAGATCGTTAGTTCTTTCCTTAATATGATATGTCGATATCTTCTCTCTCATTTCTGCTTCTTCCTTCTGTGCTGCTATGTTGGCTTCCAAATACTGCTTTTGATATTCAATATTTTCTTTGATCTTTCTGGATTCTTCTAGCTGAGTTTTTAAGTTCTCAATGACTTGTTGGGCTTCTTCAAAAATGTGAACACTTTCCTTTTGTTTCATCAATTATTTCTTGAGTGACTTGTTTTATTCTCTTTATTTTCTTAGTTCATCTACAGAACTAATCAATTCTGCTTCATAATTGTATTCTTTTTCAATTAGTTTTTCTGTCTCATGGTATTATATTTCAAGATGTCCACGTTTTTCACAATTAAAGCAAAAAAACACACCTTTGTTGATTATGTACTCTTCATCTTCTGAATCTGTTTGACATGGTGAACATATTTCTTCTTCATCTGTACTTGCATCTTCTTTGGCATTTTTTGAATCTACGATGGGTGAGTAATATATGTCATGTAACTTATCCCAAAGTTCTTTGGCTAATGAACATTTACCAACCTTTTCTCTTACCGGATTAAGTAATCCTTCCTAGATGAAATCCATTGCTATTTTGTTATTCTTCTTCAATTACTTATTGGTTGTAGTCTTTTCCCGTTTTGAACTATCATATCCTGTAATGACTAATAGCCAAATATAATGCCCCTGTGCCTGCAAAAATAATTTCATGATTCTGCTCCATATCTCATACTTTAACCCATTCTAACCATTAAACAATGGTACTCCATTCTCAGAATAATCCATGATCTCCTTCTAGTGGTTAAAATGATTTATGAAGGAACTTGCTCTGATACCAATTGTTGGATTACTGAGAGGGGGGTGAATCAGTAATAGAGAAATATAATCCTTTTTAACCATAAAATGCAAGTGTTATATCAATGTAGCATTATCATCCAATAGTTTCAGAGTAAATAAACAATGAACAAATGAGGAGTCGTACACATACATAGTACACTAGCATTTTTACGTGGAAACCCAAAGCGAGAGAAAACCACATAATGTTTTTTCTTATATGTATTTAAGAATTACATTCATTGGAAGCACTAACTTCCTTTGTTTTCCAGCTTCAACTGGAAGGAGGCTCCAACCCCCTAGTTTCTCAGGCTACAACCTTAGGGAATCTCCAACTCCCCAATTCTCTAGCTACAACCAGAAGGAGGCTACAACCCCCTATGTTCTCTGACTACAACCAGAAGGTGGCTACAACCACCTGTCCTTGCCCCGTCCAACCACCCTATCGTAGAAGTAGAATTATGGAACCACTATCACACTATCACTATGAGATATACTATTGTAAACATGTACCAATCAACCTGCACTAAACAACCTGTATCAAGCAACCTGTAATCAACTTGTACCCTAAACAAGTGCATCAACCATGCACCAACCTGTACCTCAACCTGCACCATCAACGAGTGCATCAACCATGCACAAAATATGTAGCAATCATGCATCAAATACACATAAATGGTGACTCATCAAGATGTACTAACATCATCAACTATATACCTCATGTATCTGCCAACTCATCAACTACTTGTCTCAACCATGTACCCAACATGTACCTCAACCAAAATCCCTCATCAATTTAATCATCCAAATATGATTTGTAGCTCTGTAATAGGCCTAGTGTATATGATCACATACCTGCAAACTTTCCTTAACTTTAACAACAAGAGACTAACATTTTCATCAAACTTTACTTTAGTCTCACATGACTAATTTTGGATTAGTCAACAACCCTAACTTGAAATAATCATAACTATGTACCTGTAATGAATAAAGATCTGAAAATAATACACAATGTTCCTCAGTGTCTTTTATGCAATTCCTCTAGGTTTCATTACTTGGAACATCTCATAAAAGGAGTTATATAAAAAATGGCATACCTTGTTGAATTATGGCTTATTCTAGAGAGTGAACTTGTAAAGTGTGCCCTGCACGAAATATTTTTTGTATGGATATGAAAATGGTACAAAGAATACTACAGACTGTACTCTAACCAATACATTTGGTTTACTGAATTTAGATCCTTTATGAAGAATTTGTGATGTGTTTACCCGAAACACATGTTTTAGACTACTTTCAGGACTAGCCACAAATCCTATTTTCCACGGAGTGTAACTCCAAAAATACAACAACCCACAAGATGAAATTTTTATCACAGCTACTTGGATATGTTTCCTCAATGGCCTCCATATTTCACGGTTTGAATCATTGTAGAAAAAATGTTATTGCGAAAATGGTGAGATGACTTGTAAATAACATACCTTAGAAAGCATCATCAAACGAATTTATCCTCCCTTGAATTTCAACATTCTTTACTTCACCTTCCCTCTGAAATTCGCCTTAGATATCCTTTGGTTACCTCAATCACTTGTAGATATTCAATATGCTCAATTGTGATTAAATGAGATACCCTTGCGTCTTATTTATACTTTTATGTAGCTTCCTCAAGGGGTTGCCTTCTAACCATCTTAAACCACTTTCCTTATTTTAGGGCTAACCCACTTCTAACCACTTGTCCACTTAGTAATT
>SNQJ01S0060666.1:54678-66379 GCA_010110895.2 Picea sitchensis | reverse complement strand
TTGTTAATGTTGAGAATTTGAAGTTGTATGAACCTCCATTGATTGATGATCAAGGAGAGCATGTTCAGATTCCTTCCATAGATGATTTTTCTCCAGAGTATCTAACAGAACTGCAGGAAGACACCATCCTTGACAGGAGAATGTGATCTTCAAAACGAGGAAATGTGGAGTATTTGCGAGTTGGTCTTAAAGGGACAAATCCAAGCAAGGCCAAGTGGATTGAGGTTGGAAGGGTGAGGGAACTATACCCTCATCTTCACATAGACTAAGATAGTCTTTTGGAGGTCCAAAAGCTTCCTAATGGGGAGGTGTGATCAGGGGATCAAAATTTGCTCAATTTTCAAAGTGCTCGGAATGCGACGAAAACAGTGCCATTGCGTCTGTCTCGTCTTCCTGATTCCGGTGGTATATTTACTTTTTCAAATGGACGTCATATGGAGAAGATATCATGATCTGTTCGCCAAGCCAAACAGGCAAAAAAAAGTTTGATGCTGACTATACCTATCCGTACAGTCCGTACGGTCTGACGTGGCAAGGCTGTACAGGCCGTACAATGATGACATGGAAGTTGTTGATGGGTTGACTGTTGACGAATCTAGGAGTGACACGTGTCCTGTAGCTGGAAAATAGTGTGAGGACACGTGGCCCAATCCATGGGCGCCACGTGTCACTCGTTTATTGACTAGTTGGTTTTATATAAAATGTATTGGAGGCCACGGGGTTCGACCCCCGGACCTCCCCACACAGCTAGAGCCTTCGCACGATCGCCCGACCAATAGGCCACCGATTATTGCTTGTTATGAATGTGGGTTTAAATGTAATTATGTTTAAACTTTGTATATTGGGCGGGGGGTCGGGCCGGGGCTAAGCCCTCGCCCATGGTTGTTTGAACTTTCATGTGACCACCGTATATTATATGGCACGCGGTTATAATGAATGGCGCGGGGGTTTGAACCATAGCCACTCCATTGTATATGCATGGGGTTTGAAACGTGGCCCACAGTTTATATGTATTGCACCATATGACCCTAACTGGAGCACGCGGGAGTGGTTACACGGTTTTTAAAACGATCAACCACCTTTTATAAAAGAGCGAGGTCACATGCGCCATACTCCCAGGTGCCAAGGCGGTTAGGGGCTAGCGTGCCCTTAACCGTAATATGGTTTGCACCGTTGGCACGGTTGCGCCCGGTGCCAGGTTTATATGCTTTAAAATGCGTGTGAGCCAGGTTCATTGAAGAGGGGTGCGAATTGTAGAACCAAAGATAGCAAGCTTGAAGAGGGAGACTTCCAGGAGGCCTAACTTCTTCATTTTTCGACCGATTGAGGTGCCGAAAGAGCCCAGACAGGGGTTTTGGGACGTTTTGAAGCCATTGGAGCAGTCAGTTCGTCAGTTTGAGCATTATAAGACATGTTTTTGAACACTTTTGAGAAAACAATAATAATGATCCATTGGAAGCTGGACCAGGAGATGTAGCCCAGGAGAGGGGTGAACTCCTTTATCAATTGTTGTGCATATGTGTTTATGTTCAATGATTATGTTGTTGTCTATGTGTAATTTGCATAAGTAATCCTTTAATTTATGTGTTGCAAACTGATCCTTTTTCTTTAAACACATAACATTCACTTGAAATAAGTTTTCAATTTTTTCAAGTCTTCTTCATTTTTAGATCACACATAGAACACTTCAATCTAGATACAAAGATATTTTTATAAAAATGGGGCTCCTTGATCTCTTCCCTCCAATCTACCTACTCTCATTAATTTACAATGAATTACATTCAATGGTTGTCTAGTCTGAATCGGATCTAAATCTTATTAGCCCGTCAACCGTTAAAGGAGACTCTATCTACTATCTGCACAAAGGCATTGATCTGCCTCTTCCATCCTTACAAACATTTAATTACAATTTGAATTTTTAAAACGAGGGCAAAATGAGAGCGTTATCATCTCTCCCCTCTTGAATGTGCATTGAATGTGTTGTCTAGCTGGTGCATTGTTGATGTGAAGCGATGATCCTAAATTAATATACTAATTTGAATGGTATTTTTCCTGTCAACTTCTTGAATTTGGTCTTGTATGCCCAGAATACTACTGGTGTCTCTAGATCCCAATCATCCCTATTAATGTTATAGATCTTCATCAATGCATTTTCAAGGATCTTGTTGAAGGCTTCTACCATTCTATTTTCTTGGGGATGATATGGTATACTCTTTTTATGATGGACTTCAAATTCCTTATTCAAAGCCTTAATAATACCCTTAATGAAGCAATTTCCTTGGTCACTCATCAAAATCCTTGAGCAACCAAATCTGCTGATCACTTGTTCAAACAGGAAGTGTGTTGTTGTCTCTACACTACAATCTTTTATCGGTGTTCCTTCTACCCATCTTGTCAAGTATTTTATCATGGTGATAATGTACCTCTCTCCTATCCTTTTTTCGGGTGGGTTAATTGCTATCACAAAATCTATTTCCCATTTTTCAAATACCTGTGGTCGCAGGGGCATCTCGTCCCTTCTATTCTCTTTACCAACCCTCTGACATACATCGTATTTCGTACTCTTTTGAGTCTCTGTGAATGGTCAGACACCATAGTCCTACGTACAATACATTTTTCATGGTATATTTTTCTACTTAATGTCCTCCTGCTATTCCCTCATGGGATTCTACTAAAATACTTGGTCTTTCATGTTCTAGCACACATCTTCTCATGATGAAATCTGTGCCCATTTTGTATAAATTTCTTGCAATCAGTTGATAGTCTACAACTCGGACTACCAGGTTTTTCTTCTGCAAAGTGTTATATTCCTATGGCGTAGTCCCTGTACTCAAGTAATGGACGTCTGCAAAGTATGCATCGATGATCTGGACTAAAAATAACTATGCGTCCGGAAATTTGTCCTCTAGATTTGTAGGTTCCTCCCCATTCGTGATCCTTAATAGGTGATCATGTATTGCATTCATATTCCCTAGCTTGACTATTACTTTAAAATCAGATTCTTGAAACAACAATAGCCATCTGTAAATTCTCCCCCCCCAACACTGGCTTGTTGAATAGGTATTTGAGCATTGAATGGTCCGTGAACATCTTGAAATGTTTCCCCAATAAGTAATGTCTAAAATTCTGAAGCGCGTAGACAATAGCTAGGCCTTCCCTCTCTATAGTGTTGTAGTTCTTCTCCAATTCTGACAATTTTCTGTTAGCAAATGCTATAGGATGATCCTAGATGTGCCAAAATAGCTCCAAGTGTTATGGTCAATGCATATACATGTACGTGGAATGTCTTCTCCTAGTATAGAAAACTAGTATTGGTGTGGTTACCATATTTTCTTTCAACGTGTCCAGTCCGTGTTGACAATCCTCATTCCACTAGAACTTTGTGTCTTTCCTTAGCAATTTCTCCATTGGCGCAATGATCTGCGTGTACCCTTTTATAAATTTTATGTAGTATCCTTTGTGTCCCAATGTCGCTCTTAGTTTACAGACTAGTTTTGGTGGTGGAAGTTTAATGATTATTACAATCTTGGCAGGATCTAATAGTAAACCTTGCTTGCATACTATATGTCCCAATAGTATCCCAAAAGGTGTTTCGAAGATGCACTTCTTGTCACTTGACATTTAACGATATCTGGCACTTCCTGCATCTTTCTAACATCATCCGCAATACCTCTACATGGTATTTCAGCAGAATATAGATTGTCCAATCATCCAAGTATACCTCTATAAACTGGTGGATAAATTATTTAAATGCAGCTATGACTACTCTGGAAAATATTGTTGGTGCATTCTTCACTCCAAATGACATGACTATGTACTGGTAGGATCCCTATTTTGTAGAAAAACTGGTCTTGTATCCATCTTCCAATGCTATCTTGATCTGATGGTATCCTGAAAATCCATCAGTGAATGAATAAACTTTCCTTCCTTCTACATTCTCCAACACCTCATTTGTGAAAGGTGTAGGGAACAGGTGATGTAGGCATGCATAATTCAACTTCCTCAATTTGATGAATATTCTTATCCTGCCTTGTTTTTTCTACTAAACTACCATTGTTCTTATCCATTCTGATTCTTCTACAGGTTCTATGATTCCATCCTATAGCATTCTATCGATCTTAGCTTTGAATTTTTCTTATACATCGGATTTAGTCTGTATGGTCGTTGTCTGATAAGTATTGCCTCAACTCTGAGTGGTATATTCATTTCACCTAGCTCTCCTGCTATGCCCTTCATTTCTGTGAACGTTGTGGGGAACAGGTCGTTGTACTCATGCAGTAACTCTGTTATGCTCTCCACTATTTTCTCATCCCAATAGTCTCCAATGCTAGCCATTTTTGGATTCTCAATTGTCCCAATGTTGACTTTCTTCACCTTGATCGAAGCAACAATTACTTATGATTCTATACGTGGACCTTCCACTTATCTTTCTCCTTCAACTTCCTCAATCTAAATATCACATGAATCATCTTCATCTGGTACTTCTTCCTCCACATGGTAGCACGCCAATAGTTCTTTCATTGTCTGTCTGTTCTGTTGTTGTTCTTATGTTATGAGTTCAACTTATGGTTCCTTAATGAATATCACCCATATTATTTGTTCAAGTGTTGCATCTATGTTGGGGTTCTCATGCTCAAATGAGAAAGTGGTTGTAAAGTTTTGTTGTAGTATTGTCCAACTCATATTTCCTCTGTGTAATTCCTGGTCTGTATACTAGTTTGTTGGGATTCCCTCTAAGGTGTGTACAAAATGATGAGGCCATTCCTCTAGGGGTGTCATTTTCCATAGCGCTCTGCACTTCTCCAAGTGTTCTGCTAGTGCCCCCTATCCATCATATTTTTGTTGCTAGTTGCTTATTTGTTCTGCAACAAACCTAATATGTAGTAACCACTTACATTGGTACCATTCCTTGATTTTTTCTTTGTGTGCGCCCCACCATATTGCAGGTGTGCCCTTGAGTGCTATATGTAGTGCTAAGAGTCTCTCATTTTCTAACACTTCATCTTCGTAATGTGTCAAGAATTCTTCTAGATCGTTTACCCCATGGAAATTGGGTGTTTCCCTTATCTTCGTACCTACCCATCTTACTGTGCGGTCTATTCTAGCACATATTCTTGTGGAAAATTCATGTATCCTTTGTTGCTAGTTCTCTAAACCCGTATCTGATTCTGACGCACGTGAGGTGGTGGTCAGCCAACTAAGTATCCCATATGCAATTGGGTTTACGTAATCCTCATCTAGTGCAATTTTTTTGTACAACTGGCTAATTTCCTCCAAGTCCAAGCAAGTAGGTTCTACGAACCTTTCCCCTTCTGATGGGTCTAATGGTGCAATGACCCTGTATTCTCCTGAATCGAAGGTCATTTTTTGTGTCTTTAAGTTGATTATGGCCTGGTTATCAAACACCCAATCCAATCCAAGCAATGTTGGGTAAGGTGTCGTGTCATCCACTATCTCTATTACTTCAAAGTCATGTTTATTCACACTCCATCCAGGTCTATTGTCACTCCTTTTAGTCTCCCATTTGGTAGAACTTTGTGTTGATTTTCCAGTTTCCACTGAACGGGTGAATATCCTAATGTGGGCTCTCCCATACATTTCCATGTATTCTTGGGTAATACATTGAATTCGGATCCTAGATCCAGTATGATATCTCCCATGTTGAAATATCCAATGTTGACGTTCATCCTGAACTCCCTACTTGTTCTTATCCTTGTATGTAGGTGATTGATTGTTTTCTGTTCTAGCTTTCCTTTTGTCTCTACGCTACATATTTCTAGCATATTTTGTAATACTTTGAAAGAGGCTGGATCATTTAGTAATCTTACACATGATTACAAAAATCCTTTGATTGTACTTACTTTTCCCAGGTGTTGCATTTCTTTGGTATGATTCAACTATGGAGGCATCTCGTACTCTGGTACTTCCTTACTATGTTGCGTGGTTGAGGTCGATGCAATTTCTGTCTTCAGAAATTCTTGTCTAGCTTGCTTAAATATATCCTTCTCGTTCTGCGCATCAAAATGCTTCCTTGGTTCAACATTCTTCTTTACCCATTGGTTTTGTACTAGCTCTTGTCGTACTGCATTTTTTTTTGTTTTAGCTCCTCCGCATGTAACTATGTTGATGTTTCTTCTCTCATCCCTCGCTTCTGCTGAAATTCATTGAACATTCTGATTGTTCTTATTCCTATTTTCCTATATCTTCCCTAATAACATAGGACATTCCTCTGTGTCATGATCTGATGCACGAAAATACATAAAAGTCAATGGTGGAAGTGGACATTCTCTTGCATAGTGTCCTGGTTGTTTACTGTTGTGACATACCACTGGTCCTCTACCTCTTCCAAAACCTCCTCTTTATCTTTCTCTGCCTCTATAGCTAGATCGATCCCCTCATGATGCATTATATTGAGGTGCCTGATTATATTGTGCGGTATTGTAGTGGGGTTGTGCTCTGTTATACTGTGGTTGAGTTGTGTTATATGGTTGTTGTGCAGTATTATACTATTGTTGAAAAATGTTGTATTGGGATGGTACTTGGTTAAACTAAGGTTTGTCTTTCCCAGTCATCATTTCTTCCTGCACCATATATGCATCTGATGTCCTCTCCCTTATCAACTCCATGCTTCTACAGTCTTTGTCATCATGTCCAACTGACTTGAAAAAGTTGCAATATGAACTCTTTGGGACTGTCTGGTACTTCTACGTCATTGGGCAATGATATGGATCGTGGCCATGTTTCTTGTATATTTCGCACCATAGTCCTCTGGTTGGTAACGGATTTCACATTCCTGTTGCCATGTACTGCGTGAATGTTGGACATTTATTCTTATGGTGTCCTTTTATCCTGCATGTGGTACAAAAAACAACTTCTCTTTTGTCCTTACTTTTGTTCTAGTTTAGATGGAAGGTTAAGTTCTTCATGTGCTCCTTCAACTCCTCGATGGTTGGATCAATCTTGTGATATTGGTTTTCTTCTAGTTGCAAGGCTTCCTGCAGAGCCTCTTCCCGTGTATGAAACTTATGTTGTCACGGTGGATATTTCAAGTGTGGTAATAGTGAGTTGACGAACAGGTGCATGTGATGCATATATGTCATGACATATCTTAGCTTTCCTTTCAGTCGCTTGAATCTCTAGTCAATATCCCATACGGATTCTCCCAGTTTCTGTTGAATTTCTATCATCTCATTCATGTATTGTTCCTCTGAACTTGGATTATGAAACTCATTTATCAACAACTTCTTGATATCCCCAATCGTTCTGGTTTTCCTAGCAGATTGTTTGTGGCTAGACTCATATACCAATCCAGTGCGTGATCCCTTAGTGTTATAGCTAATTGTGAAAGTTTAGTGTCCTCGTTTATGATCTATTTTTCTTCCCATATATTTTCAGAGATAAACATGTGCTTCTCCAAGTCCTCTGATGCTTCTCCTTTGAATTATGTTAACCTGATGGTGGGATTTTGTTCTTCCATCTTGAATGTTGAACTACTACCTCCGCGTGGTGTAGATATTAGACTAATTATTCCTGAACTGGCTCCCCCAGTTGTTGTTCCTTGTGTAGATGTACTTCTTGTTGTCCTCCATATCCCAAAATTCGGTTGTCTAAATGGTGGTGTTATTTTTGGTGTGTTAGTCACACATGGGTTTACGGGTTCTACATGGACATTAATATGGATAGGATTGTTTTCTTTTATTCCCACTCTTGGACCTCTCGTCTTCCTCTCATATTTGGCACGCAGGATTTCCTCAATATTCTCCACAACCCAGAGATCCTCTACCTCTTCTTCATTACTTGCCAAGCCTTCCCTCACGACTACGAATCTCTTCTTGGTGTTCACCTTGTATTGGTAGGGTACTCCACTATGCGTATTTTAAGCTGTCACCATGATCTGCTTGATTTGGTCGCCGTCCATCATGATTGGGTCTAAGGATTCCTCCTTCTTTCCTTTATCTCCTTCCATTTATCCTTTTCCTGTCAGTGCTTCCCCCCTTCCCCCATGCAGGCAGGGAAGTTTAGTTCTCTGACTCCATTGTCATTACACCTTTGTTATAAAGCAATATCTTAATATAAGTATACAACAAAATAATATACCTTTCTCGAGGGACGTGTAGAAACTTTTATTATGCTATGCTATATGACTTCACGGTGTCTACTACAAATTTTGTTATAAATCCTGCTACTATACTATCGAGCCAAAAATATACTACATGTGTGAATTTATTATCAGCACATTGTAGCTATGCAATCTCTTCAAGATTCCACTCTATCTCTCTGATCTGATTCGTCGGATAGTTTTATTTCAATATTTTGATCCATTCCTGCAATATGTGTGGGAAATCGTAGAAAATTACTTCATGCAAGACGGTGAATACGTACTTGTCCAGATACTTGTGCAGTGTTAACTTGGGGTTTTTGTTATCTTTCTGCGCAAAATCTAGCTCCTTTGTCTTCAACCAACTTTCAACCTCTGCCTTTGTGGGATTCCACGATCTCAACATTCCCTTCTAGTGGCGCATTCTCTCACCTTTTTGTCGTCTGATCTGATATTCTTTTGACACGCCTTCTGCAGATCTCATGTGCTCAATCCCATTGCCTTCCAATTAGCTAGCAACAAAACCATTTGCTAGTTATATTCTTTCTCTTTATCCATTTACCACTACAGATTGACCCTGGTTCATAACTAATAAGATTCCCAACAAAATACCTTAAGACTATTGGCTCCTCTGGTTACCTGGAAGGCAACGTAGTACACAGAATGCACTATGCAGCCTCACCCGAGATAACTCTTATGGGTGGATGCAATACTCAGGTGTTTGCAACCTGGGACTGAGCGAGATTTGTGCTTGTATGTTGCAACCTTTATCTAGTCTATTTAACATCCTGTTATATAATTTTTTCTACGTATGCATGTAAAATATCAAATCTACTTAATCACTTTATTCATTCAACATTCATCAATTAATCAGACACAAAGACACATTCATTCAATCCCACAACATAATGTTACCATGTTTCACCCCCTTCTAGGCTACGTCCACAAATATCTGGCTCTTAGGATTTTATTATGGTTTAGAAAGATATCACGCCATGCATGTTTACATTCTTAGGTCTCACTCTCCTCAGTAGCTCCTCGATCCCTGTGAGGCTGACTAGATCGCACCAGGCTCCTCAGCCTGCAATTTAACCCTCGGGATCGAGTTGCTCATTCCCTCCTTATCTCACCAACTTAATGATTCGTACAGTTCTTCAAGTACCCTTCATCTCTCTCTCCCCTTTGTCTCTCCCGCTTAGCCTCTCGTTTCCCTCTCCTTCTCCTTTTCTCTCTTCAGTACTACTTATTTTTATCTATGGATCACCATCCACTACAATGTATTACAAAAACCCTAACCCTATCGTCGTTAGGTCTTCCATTCATGTTTGCGTGCTTCTTTTCCTTCCAGATATTGCTTTCCTCTTGCATGTCTTTCTTCCAAAAATAGCCTTTCTATTTGATTCGACCCACTTCCAACATAGACACTTGAAGAACTTTGTTGATATGAGGTTATTCTATCTACCTCTATGAATGATGAAGTGGAACGGAGTGAATTTTACCCACATCTATGAATGAAAGAGGTTCTCGCCTTCCGCTAGCTCATCGGGTTCACTGGACTGGATCTCGGTAATAGAAACGATGGCACTGGGTTCTGCATCATTGATATGTCTCCCCTTTTCTAGTTCTGAATCAAAGTCAAAACCCACATCTGATTCAAAGGATTTTACCTCAGCCACCAATTACTTCTTTGAGGGGAAATCAATAGTATTATGTCAAGGGCTCTCATGGAAGTTGCACGACTTGCTAGTATATTTCATTGTCTTCCCATTTACTTCTTTGCTTGTGGCTTGGAATGGTTTTCCTAATGTTTCCCATCTTTAATCTATCTTTTTTTCTACGAATTGGAGCTTCCCTTGTCCTGCTTCTGCTGTGATCGATTCCTAGACCCAAATTTTCATGTCTTTTATTTCAGCTTCTGCTTGATTTTGATAACATATCGATAGGTCGTGCCCAAGGATGAGATGTACAAAAAATACATTTATTTATCGATGCATCTATGAAAATTGTTGCGATACTTGAGCATGAGATGTTGTTAAGAATATTTGATACCCAACTAGGTGCGCAAGGTATGGAAGACATTAGTGAACTCTAGAATTTTTTGGTCTCTTTCCTGCCACAGTGTGATCTATCTTGTATACAAGTTGTCATAACTTCTAACAGGGTAGTATTGTTCCTTAATAACATCTCTGAAGGAACCCCAAGTGAGTGAAACTGCAAATAATGTAGATCCCTCTATTTCCTTTTGCTCACAAAAAGTTCCCCACCAATATTTGACATGGGGGGTAGCCTTGAGGAGTGCAAATGTAATATTTTCTCTACCAGAAAAGTTGTGGAAAGAAAAATAACCTTCTAGAAGGTTTAACCATTTATCTATGAAATCCGCATCTATTTGTACTTCAAATATAGGAATATCAAAATTCATTTGTACCTTGAAGGGGATGATACCTTCGCTTGAGGTGGATGCATCACTTGTCAGTAGCCATCGAAGGATTTGTGCAAAACTTTTCATCATCTTGTTCCTCTGTCAATCAAGGGATTCCTCGAGAAAATTTTTGAAAGGATCTCTTGTCCCATCATCTTTATTTTCTCCTTCCATTGACATTTTATTTGGTGTGCGAGAGCAGTTTTCCTCAAGAGAAACAATCTCAAGACCCAACTCTCTATACCCTAATTGTGTCAGGGATATGCATTAAAAAAAACGAAAAGGAGCAGACCTCCACTGATCTGAATTTATGAGTGGAACGAAATAAAACCACTAATTTATAATATTAACATAGAGAAACACTGAACAATAATAGAGATACAATAAAACTTTACTTCTATTAAATAAGAAATATTTTGAAAACTATAAAATACAGACTAAAAACAAGCTTGCTAGAATGGTGGCAGATTATCTCTGAGAGGAGATGTGACAACTACCCTCATTCATAAGAAGATGAGTACAATGAGGCTCTGAAGGCCTTTTTACAATAAACATGAATTCCAAAACCCTAGACAACCAAAAACCTAACCCTAGGAGATGAAGCACCAAAAGTTATGTGGGCCCTATTGGGGTAAGTTAGTACATCAACTTCCCAGGGTCGTAAATTTTGCATACGATCTCCGTTTAGGGTGCAAGATAGCTCGTTGAAAAGGTATTTACAAGGAAATTCATTTAGGGGGTTGAATGAGAGACTTCAACTATTATTGAGGTTCATGATCGTGAAAAAAAATCATTTAGGCCATCAAAATGGCCCCGAAAGTTTAGGAACCAAACAAATCGTAAAAATAGTAAGTTGCCAAAAAACTATTTTGAGCTAGTTGGACAAGTTAGGTGGCCATCGAGATCCTCCTGGATAAACAAGGTGGTAAGGTATACACATATTCTAATAGTATCAATGACTCTTCCATTAAAGGGGGGAGAGTATATTAATATTAGAGTTTTGGGGACCAAGTTATGAGTAAACATAATTGGTGGATGTTGTGGCTGGAAACCCATGTATCTCAGTAGATGGATTTATGTTATATGGACATAAAATATGATTTGTTTATGGTACAAATGGATAAATCCCATGATGAAGAAATACCAAATCAAGTTGTGGTTTTGTCACATACCCAAAAACA
>SNQJ01S0060666.1:44425-54597 GCA_010110895.2 Picea sitchensis | reverse complement strand
ATATATATATTATCATAACACTGATAGAAATGTTATTTAACTATGTGAATCTTATTATCACAACCACTTATGTCCTTGAAGAATTCTACCTTAAAAGTACCAAGGGCTACTTATCCTATGTCATAGTCTTAGTTTCATAATTTAAAAATTATGTTATACTTCTTGGTTGTGATTTAAAACTTTGGTTGAAACTCTTATATGTTTAAGGACCCTCGTGGGTCGACCTAGGGAAGACCCTTGTCGTGACTCATATAAAATAAAACATAAGATGGTAGAATGATAGTTCTTACAAGAACTTGAGACGTTATCCCAAGACTCTTGTCGTGAAAAAAACATAAATTACATCTATTAATCATACTTTATATTATTATGCTTGTTTGGTCAGTGTTAATCATGCTTAAAAGAATTAAGCAGGGGTGGTTGATAGTTAATGAAATTTTGTTGAATGTACCCTACGCTCATAAATAAAATATGTTCTTGTGATGCTCGTGGAAAATTCTTTGTGTGCCAAGTGTGGTTTTTCTTGGAGTGTGAGTCGAAAGGGTAAGTATGGACCCTTCTTCGTGGTTTTCGCATTGTTCCAATTCATGGATAGGAAACTTCCAAAGGAAGGAGAGGTTACCTACTAATTCAATAGTGTTTCATTCTCTCTATTTACTGTGTATGTCACTTATGTTACCTTTTTCTATTTGTTATTCCTCGTTCTGGATTGCTTTGTCACTAGAATCATGGTTAAATTATTTTTTGGCATTCTGGTTTTCATGTAGTTTAACAGTCCTATCGTAAACTCTGTCAAGGGTGGTGTCTTGTTGGAAATGTTTTATCCCACGTATACTTTCCTTCTTTTGGACACCATTGTTGTTACTAAAACCCTATTATAAGTTTATCTATGAATAACGCCACAGGTTTCTAAAGTGTGTGACTTGGTATTAAATAGTTTACTCCTTCTAGTCTTATACTATGATAAATGTTTGCTAGATGCTCGACTAATGATAGGCCCTTTTTTTGTTTCCGATAGTACCCACCATAGAAGAGAGAGATGTTGTGGTTCTCTTAAGGCGTTCTACAGGAAGGCCACGTCACCCCAAGTTAGTTCTAGTAAGATATTCCTACTATGTTCCTTATCGTTATTTAAGTAATTTATAGTTTTCTCTATAACTTATTTGTGGGTTACTACAGGTATTGTTCAACCATAAGTGGTGGGGTTTTATATTAAATATTATGTTGAAATTCATGTAAGTATTCCTTTCTTTTGACACTTTTGTTTTCTTTTTAATGAGGAGCTTTTATCAGGTATTATACTAACTCTGAATATTGTGTCCTTGCTTGCAGGTACTGGTTTGGCTCCTCGACCAGGGTAATCGACCTTTTATAAAGGTACTTTTTCTTCCCTCACAAACTCTTGCTACGAATTAATATTGATACTCTGGTTAGATTCGACGTTATATATAAAACTAACTTAGAAAATACCATTCCGGTTTATAGTGGGTTTCCTCTGTAACTAGGTAGTTACATATGCAAGAGGAATTCTATATTTTGCATTGATATTTAAAATTATGACAAAACATCTTGTATGTATTTTTTTAAACAAAATGTTTCTACTTCTATCACTTATAGAGTTAGGTTAACCCATTTTTTAAATTATTGGTATCTTATTTTATAAGGAATATTTCCAAGCTTTGTCAAGCTAGACAATTGTCGTTATCTTCCTTTTTTCTTTTTAGTGATCTACCTAAATATAAAATTAGGTTATTAAATATCATAGAAACGACATTTTCATTCAATTTGAATTCGTGGGTTATATTAATTATTTCTTCTCTATAAATTTTTATTCTAGAGAATTTCTTGTGGCCATGTCTGTATATTTCATCTGCTTGTTGCATGCGCTTGATTCCCTTTCTGTGTATATAATTCTAGGTTCTCTATGATAATAATTTTTCCATTGCATACCATAAAGTTTTCCCTTTTCCAAAATAATTACTCGCTTCCGTTTAGTCTATTTGTTGCATAATATAATTTCTTCTGTGTTCTTAATCGCAACATAACTATTGGTCTTCTATATATCATATAACCACCTCTTTTTATCTTTATAAGAACTAGTGGTCTCGTATCTAAACTGTTCGATGCATATCATTTCTCTCTTTGATATTAGACATACCAATTGTATAGAAAAATGATGCATGATAACTTTGTTATATATCCATAAACTCCAATTGAATGATAATTAAAATATTGACTAAATATTTATAACTTAAATATTGACACTAAGCACATTGATATATATTTTTCCACGAAATGTTGATGACATAAAATTCAAATACACAATAGAATGGAAGAAGAAAACTTATAAGAAAAACATGTAATTGGGTTTCCATAGGGGAAAACACATGTAAGATGGGCTTTTACTCCTAAAATTAGATCATAGCTGCAACCTATGCTTTCTCTGTCATCCCCAATCTCAATCTCGATCCAATCAACCAAGTGACCTCTCGCAAAGTATAAGGTTCCAATATTTATGTGAATATTCTCTATGTCATTTCAGTCCTTCTCAGAATTTTCATCTAATTCAGAATGGCATCCCATTCTCTTGTTTTTCTTTCATTTAAATAGTTTCCTAGGTCTTTGACACTTATTCGAACCTCCTGATCATTGACCACCTGTTAAATCAATTTTTTGTTCATTGACCAGCTTTCAATCTAATTATTACTCATGTTCCTAACATTCTGACATCATGTCTCACTTCTGTTGAGTTAACTTAACCAATATTCACCACTTTTCCCCCTTCTACTGTCACTTGGTGGTTCACTTTGGATCCATGGATTTTCTCTTCTAACATTCCCACCTCACGTGTGTCTCATCTTCCTCTTTTATTAATAAAATAATAATAATTAAAACAATAATAATTCCGTGAGTTAGATCACTAGGATCAATAATGTGTTGTTTAAAAAAAAATAAAAAAATTAAATAATTAAATTTAAAGTTCAGAAATTCGGGGAATCACATCCACCCCCCCTTAGAATAGATAACATTTCCCTTCGTGTTACTTAATTTTGATTCTAATAATTCTGGAACATAAATGAATATTTTTTTTCATATGATCCTCCATTTCCCATGTAGCCTCTTTGGGACTAAGGTGTCTCCATTGCACCTTTACCTGTCTGATGGATCGATTCCAGAGTGCAACGACTCTCTTGTCGAGAATACGAAACAACTCTACTAGGAACTCACCCTCAAGCTCAACTTGTATCATATTCCAATTCAGAACGTGAGTAGGAACATGTATATACTTCTTTAATAATTAAAGACAGAGAACATCATGTACTTTACCATGACTGGAAGTGTGAGATAATAGGCTACAGGTCCTATTCGTGCAAGCACTTCAAAGGGACCACAGTATCTAGGAGATAATTTAGTATACATGCCCAATCTTAAAGAACTTCTTTTAGGCCTTACTCTTATATACACATGGTCTCCTATATTGAACTCTCTTGGAGTTATTTTAGAGTGTTCATAAATTTTATGTTTGTCCTAAGCTTCTCTCAAATGTTTTTGTATCTGTTTCACGGGTAGTTCTATTTTTTTAACATTTCAGGTCCTATCATTAATATGTTGACAATATTAATCCAGGAAACAAGGGCGTTACATTTTTTTCCATAAAGAATTTCAAAAGGATTAAGTTTAGTTGAAGCTTGGTAATGATTATTATAATCAAATTCAACCAAATGTATATATTCTTCCCATTTAGTTGGTCTATTCATAACATATATTCTGAGCATATCCTCTACTATTTGATTAGTCCTTTTAGTCTTCCCATCTGTTTGAGGATGGTAAGTAGTGATGAAGCTAAATTGTGTATCTAAACCTTTAAATATCACTTTCCAAAAGTTTCTGGCAAATTTTGCGTCTCTATCTCAGATTACAGTTTTAGGAATTCCATGTAGTCGAAAAATTTACTTCATAAATATATATTCTATGTTAATATAATTATAAGTGGATTTAACTAGTATCAAGTTTGATGCCTTCCTTAATTTATCAACTACAACCATTACAGAATCATTATCTTTGCTACTATTAGGCAACCTATTATAAATTCCATACTTATAATTTCCCATTTCCATTCAGGTATCGGTAAAGGTTGTAATAGTCCAGCTCGATGTCGATGTTCAACCTTAAATTGTTGACATTCTATGCATTTACCTAGATATTCAATATTTTATCCTTTCATGTTAGGCCAATAAAATTCCTTCCTTACCATAGTAATTAGTTTCTGATAGTCAGAATGTCCACATCATGGTTTTTTATGTAATTCATTCAATATCAGTGATTTACTTTGCTCAGCTTCATGTATATAGAACCTATTTTTGTACATCAATAGTCCATTTTTAGAAAGTCTGGGATCTAATTTTTTAGTTTCTGCTTCATTTTCTATTATTTTAGATTTAATATTTTGATATTCTTTATCCTTTTCTGCTGCCATCTTGACCTTTTCGTCTAAGTTAGTTTCATAATTACTTCTTGTAACTATATAAATAAGATTTTCATGTCTGTTCAAAGCGTCAACTACCTTAATTTATTTTCCCTTTATGTGTCTTATCTCAAAATCATATTCTCTCAAGAAGGATAACCACCTTGCATGTCAAGCGCTGAGGTTTTGTTTATCAAAAATATACTTTAAGGAAATATTGTCTGACATTAATAGGAATTTCGGTCCTATAAAATATTGTTGCCACATCTTTAATTCATGTATTATTTCGGCTAATTCTAAATCATGTGTTACATGATGTTGTTCGTGTTCCTTAAGCTTTTTAGATTCATAAGCAATTACATGATTATTGTGTATTAAGACTCCACCTAACCCTTCAATGCACAAATCAGTGCATACAACGAAGTCCTTGTATGGATCTTCTATTTTTAGTATTGGATTTGTTGTTAGGAGGTGTTTTAATTTTTCAAAACTTTCTTGGCATTTTTCAGACCATACAAATTTTGTTCCTTTCTTTTGTAAGGATGTTATGGGATGAGCATTTTTTGAAAACCTTTCAATAAATTTCCGGTAATAACCTGTTATACCCATAAATGGCCTAATTTCAAAAACATCATTTGGGATTTGCTAGTCTATAATGGCTTTTATTTTCTCAAGATCCACAACTATTCCTTCTTTCGAAACTATGTGCCCTAAATATTGAATTTTATCCTTGTAAAAATCACATATACTGAATTTAGCATATAGCTTTTGTTCTCTAAAAATTTGTAGAACTATTGTTAAGTGTTCTTCATGCTCTTTTTCATTCTTCGAATAGATTAGTATATCGTCAATAAAGACAATTACAAATTTATCTAGGTATTTACTTAGGATACTATTCATTAAACACATGAAAGAGGTTGGGTTGTTTGTTAACCCAAAGAGTATCACTACAAACTCGTAATTCCCATATCTCGTTCTAAAAGTTGTTTTGTATATATCCTCGTCTTTAACTGTTACTTGGTGATATCCTAGTTGTAAATCAATTTTTGAAAATATTATTGTTCCACATACTTGATCGAATAGATAATCAATGCGGGATAAATGATATTTTTTTTCAATTGTCATTTTATTAAGTTGTTGATAGTGTATACATAATCATAAGGTTCCATATTTATTCCTCACAAATAGTACGAGTGCTCCCCAAGGATATACACCAGGTCGAATATATTTTTTTTCTAATAATTCTTGAAGTTGATATTTCAATTCATTAAGTTCCAAGATATTCATCCGATATGGAGCCTTCGAGGCTAGCACTGCTCCTGGTAATAAGTCTATGGAGAAGTCTATCTCTGTCTTAGGAGGTAATCCAGGAATTTCTTGGAATATATCTTGAAATTCTTGTAATATAGGGTGATTTTATATATCATTTTTACTTTCTTCTTTCCATTATCTATTACATGAACAAAAAATACTTTGCATCCCTTATGAACACATCTTTTAATCTGTAGAGATGAGATCTTCCTGATAATAATGGTTCTTGGTATTCCTTTGATATTAATAATGTTACCATTCTCATCTACTATTGGGTCTGAGATATGACCACTTCATGATGATTATTATACACTTTTGTCGCATGTACATATGTGTTTTTCTTATTTTAAAGGAGTTTTTTGAAGAATTTCATGATAAAACGGTATGATCGACACTACGTATGTGTAATTCATGTGTAATGATTATATTGAGGATAATTCATCATGTTTTATGATTACCAAGATCTAATTCACATTTTTCAGGTGTTACAGGGAAAAAACACACCACGTTTATGTTTCTAGCACTTGATCCGACACTCTTTCCAATACTCGTTCTGACATTTGATCTGACACTCTTTCCAATACTCATTCCGACACTTGATCTGACACTCTGTCCAGCACTGCGTATTGCACAAAAATGGAGGGAGACTTGGTGGTTATGGTATTGGCAGCCAGTGATAGGTGAATTAGGAATGTGGGTTTTGTTTATGCTTTCCCACTCTAGCTACTGATCTCCCGAGAACTCAATTTCAGTTGTTCAAGAGGTTGATTATTGGCTCACTCTGTTTTATCAGTTAAGGCATCATTTATTGTAATTTTATGAATTTAGAAGTGGTTCGACCCTCCTGTGGTTGACCACTTGGTCTGTAATATTATAAATACCACTAGGATGGTCAGATGATTGTTAACCAAGTAGAAGAACCAGTGTATTAGAGACAAAGTCATTGTTTCTCTATTTTTCTATTTTACATTGCCAGATTACATAAGAAATGTGTTTTTGAGTTTTTATGGTGAATTCATCTTGCTGAGCTCGTGGTGTGCTTTTAGGAAGTGACCACGACTTACTGGGGGGGGCACCAGTAATATGGTAACTGTCTTCGTGTTTTTTTATGCATTTCATAATTTAATTGTTCTCTTTATTTTTTGTATATGCATTTTTATTGTGTTAATTAGTTTGTTGTAGTTTAATTGTTGTGACTCTCTTTTGTAGGTTAGAATGATGAGATGTGTTAACATGTATTGATCTTGTAGATTAGGAACGGAATTACAAGTCCCTAGACTAACCTCGTGCACAATTAGATGTTAGATTATGCTTTGATTTATGATTTTATAGTCAAGTTTAAAATAAAGTTTTAATTAGAATAGAACAAAGTTTTTATTTGGGTCCTCTTTGACAGGGATTTGATGGATGGATAAAATTAATTATAGTTTTTAAGTATATCTTTATTATCTCATTTTTATATAGATCTTGTTTAATTAGTTGTTGGTTAATGTAGATTGTTAGTTTACTTTTCAATATCATAGTTTAACTTATGTTCTTAAGCATTTTTCTTATTGCAGTTTCAATTGTTAGAATAGATGTAGCATAGTTTCATTTATGTAATTTCTTTTCCTAGGATTAAATTGCAATTATATTTCTTAGTTAATGGTTGAATCTAGTTTTTCTTATGTAGTATTGAAGTATAATGATGATCTCGTTATGTTGTTGATGGTTTATACATGAATATGCAGGGTATCTAACATTGTTTTGTCATGGCTAAATTCTCATTGGATTGTTTAATCCATACCTTTCACTTTTCCATTGAGATTAGTGTTGAGCTTATACCTCTTGAATTGTCCTGTGTTGTCAAGTGCCATTGAGATATTATCTGACATCGGAGACATTCACACAACCACCAGCATTATATTTGATTTTTTCATAGATTAAAGATAGTTTCATGTTTTCCTAGATCAAAAAATATAGTTTCTTGTTTTTGTAGATCAGAAGAGATAGTTTCTTGTTTTCCTAGTTTAAAAAATAGTTTTATTGTTGTTGTAGAATAGATAGAATTTTCTTTGATAGATTAGATAGTAGTTTTCTTATCATAGATTAAGAATTAGTTGGTAGTTCTTCTTGCCTTCAATTAAATAGATTTTCTTTCATGAATTAGAAATAGTTTTGAATTAAGAATTTAGTCCACCTGCCTCTTAGGCTAGATAGTTGTTCAATGAGAAGTTTTAATTTGATTGCTTGTAGTAGTTAGTTGTCTTTTCTTACTTGTCTATTTTCTTTAGTAGGTTAGTTAGTTGTCTTTTCTTATTTGTCTATTGCTTTAGTAGGTTAGACAGTTTTCTTTGCTTACTTGTTTACTTGCTTTAGCAGGTTAGTTAGGTGTTTTTTCTTGCTTGTTTATTTACTTACTTTCACAGGGTAGTTGTTCATTGAATGTAGGTTAGCAAGTTAAAATAGTTTTCTTGTGTTAGTTGCTCATTATTTAGTTTTATTTTGCTTATTGTTATGAACTAGGTTTATTCAAGTAGGGTTTTTACTTTCTTTTCTTAGAACTATCCATCGATCCTTGGCCCAAAAGTACTTAGGTTGCCTAGATTCAAGTTGCTTAGTAGGATTTTCTCATTAGATAGTTTTTCTTGAGTAGATTAGCCTTAGATAGCTACCTTCATTAGTTAGAATATACTCCTACCAACCCTTCTACCTTTGGCATATATTTTTCTACAACTCTAAGTTTACTTACCCCGGGTTGACAATTTAATTGATGGTTTTTACTGTGTTTTTAGCACATATATAACACCCATCATCTACGTACATAAATGTTTTATCATAGCAGTTTAGAATTACCTTATATATTTCTAAGTGGTCCATACCTATCAATACATCATATGACCCTATTTGAAAAATATTCAAATCTGATTGAGTCTTAAATCCATTCATGCTAATTTCACAACCTTTAACAAGGTTTGTAATATTCCTTTTTTTTCTGTAGTAAGTTGTACTAATCGTTCCTTTTCATTTTTTTCTTTCCGTAACTTGCACATTTCTACTATCTTAGGTGAAACATAACTTAGACTAGCACCTGGATCAATCAAGATAGAAATTGGTTGACTATTCAACATACCTTCTACTTCCACCATGGAGGCCTCGTGATCTGCTTATCTATTCTCCAAGGATGTGATGATCTTTGGGATACTCCTTACTATTTCACCAATTGCAGTAGCTTCTTGAATTGTACGTATGTTGTTTTTGTTTTTTCTTTCTGTGAGGAAAATCCTTGAAATAATGTGGGTCACCACACTCCCAACACTTTACTAGTTCTTTTTGGGTAGTTTCTTTATTATAAAAGTTCTTGGTTTTTCATTTTTATTATGAGATGGGTTATAAGGATTATTATTTCTGTACTTATTTCCCTGAAACCCTTTTGCAAAATTTTTATTTAAAAACTTTCCTTCTTTTCTTTGTGGATCAAACGCTTTCACCTTATTACCCTTCCATTTTTTAGTATTCTCATTTCTAGTTTTATATTGTTCAAAGCATAATTTATCCTTACGCATAGCTTCCTCTAAAGTTTTAGAATTGTCAAATTCAATTATGTCTTTGTACGAGGTAGGTAGGAAACTCAAGAAGCATTGTATCTTCAGTTTTTCATCCACAATATATGGTACATAGCGTAATAATATTACAAATTTGTTGCAACAAACCTTCATGGTTAAATTTCTCAATTTCAGTTCATAGAATTCTTTAGCTTTGCTTTCATAGTATTGTTCTGGTAGATATTGTTTCTTAAAATATCTCTTAAAAGTTTTCCAAGTGATTTTTTGTTCCTTAATATTCCTTACCCTGTTTATATCTTGCCATCGGATATCTTCCTTCTTGGTCAGATTATAGATATCGAGTATTTCTTTAGCTTCACTTGAATAATTGTATATATGAAAGTATTTTTGCATTTTGGAAATCCAAGCTTCTGCCTCTTCTCCAATCTCAATCTCACCATTAAATATTGGAGGTTTTATTTTCTTAAATTCTCCCATAATTTCCTCATGATGCTTATGTTTCCTTTTAGTTCTTTGTTCCAATTTGACATTATCCTCACTTCAAGTTTCAGTTTCATTAAATATAGATTCCTTCGTTGATTCAGTGTGTTCGAATTTCCTAGACTTCTTCTTGTGTAGATCAGTTTTTGAATTACTTGAAAACTGACCTTTATTCTTACTACAATTTTGATTAAATAACTTGTCTAACAGAATTGCATTAAGTTATTCTCATGTATTTATAATTCGTTCATTATCTACCTTAACAGTTTTCACTTAATCTCTTAGACCATGTATAGTTTGGATTAGTTTTCATTCTCTGATATCCCTTCTTTCATTCAAGTTAACCCATATATTTCCTTCACCAATATCTC
>SNQJ01S0060666.1:0-11723 GCA_010110895.2 Picea sitchensis | reverse complement strand
GGCTATCCTTCAGTGTCTAGAAGAGCAGTTTGGATACAGAATGTCCTCAACATTCAATTATACAAGGTGACTTCCAATAAGAACAGTTGTTCTTGAATCAAGATACAAGAGTTCCTACTTTCTTTTACATTAAATACGTAAACATATAAAAACTTTAAACACACCACACATAAATATATATATATATAGAGAGAGAGAGAGAGAGAGAAAAAGAAAGATAAACCATCTATGGTGGTTTCCATAAGTAGCAATTTCCACTTAGCATTTTTATTGACCCCGCACGACGTGCGCAACATATGCATATTCAATCAAGAGATTATCGTGATCTCAACTATGTTCAACGTTCTGTCAATGCATATGTTCCACATGAGGGCGGCTCAATCAAATCACATCTATCTCTCTATCACGTAGTGTTGTCCCAGTGATGGCAGATAGATCCTTCATGGCTGACGGAATTCTGCAGAATTCTGCAGCAGATAGGTAATATGCAGAATCAAATGCCTCGATTTCACTAAGCAGCGACGTCTCCTTGCTGATAGCAGAAAATATGTCTCTCGGTGGCAGAAAACTCCTTTGATGCAGTAGAGCAACAACTATCTCTAAAAAACGCAGATCCCTTGCGAATGGCGATGAGAAGACAAACCATTAGACAACAACAAAAATCAACTCACCTTCAGCAGCGAAACAACACACAGAAAAAACTCACACACCTAAACTAACATATGTACATGAGAACAGCCTCTCAATCTATTTCATATTCCTGGGCACTCCCATGAGGGATTAAGCCCAACTAGGCTCTGATACCAAGTTAGAAATCATGAGAGCAGAGGCACACAGTATTCACACACAATTACATTATCATATTGCACACATACATACGTACATATAGTTGAACTCAGATTCAACTTACCCCAAACATAGCTATGGAGGTTGAGAGAATATTTCAACAACTCCTACAAATCTTCAACCAACCCCTAAATTAATCATTAATTCTAACACGTTTGTGATTCTTTTTATGGTCCGGGCAGAGTGAGGGTTTTCAAGACTGACCTTGGAGAACTGGAATCGTTGATTACAAGCCATAAAGTGGATTTCATTTTAGGATGCCTGGCATCCTCATTACCACTGACATGTAGAAAATGAAAACATTATGATAGCTGTGGTTCGTAGTTGTATGCATGTCAAACATGGCATTCGTTCACACTTTGTAAAAACTGAACACTTGCCCTCAATATGATAGGTGAAATAGATGGTAATGAGGTAAAGGTAGTGAGTGCTAATCATTTAAACGTGGCTTAGAGAGATATTAATCTTTGTTAATCATTTAAACGTGGCAATCACATAGAGTTACAGTAATTTTTTAATATGATTAGGTAAATGTGAAAAAATAAACACTTTAAAGGATGTATTCATAAATGCAAGGAAGTTATGAAGAGTAAATCTCATTCATTGATCTAGGAGGACGACCAAGAATATGCCAGCATCTTCAATTGTTAGCCATTAGTTTAGGACTAGCACAACCACATAATTGTGGCTGATCAAAGGCTGATAAGATGAAAAGAATCTTTAAAAGAATATATTAAATTTTATTATTGATTAACAAATAAACGGTTGAGCTTCATTTATCTAGTGTTAATATTTTAATTTCTGTTAATCACTTAGGTGGCAATTAGTTAGCTATCAAAGTATTTTTTAAATATGATTAGGTAAATGTAAAATAGTAAACACATAAACGAATGTCTTTATAATAGCTAAGAAGTTAATGATTGAAATCACAACCATTTATTTTGTGTGACTACTAAGAATATTCTAGCCATATTTAATCTTGTCCATAGAAAACTTATTAAGCACTAAACCCCTATTAAATTTGTCCATTGTCAATAGGTATACGCCTTTGGCGTAATTATAGATTAAAAGATCATTAATTGTGCAATTTCCAATAGGTGTAAGCCTTTCGGCTTAATAACTGTGTTGCATTTTATCCATTAAATAATTAGTTAGTACTAAGCATCATGCAAACTCTCATGGTGGTTTCCTTATTTTAAACAAGCTTTTGTTTAAATTTTGTAGGAAGTTTATATGGTGTGGTGGATGATGTTGCTAGATTCAATTTAACGAGAAATTAAATTTCATTAAATAATAATAAAAATAATTTAATTTTAAGTTTAGTGTCAAGTTACACATTAAATTGGTGTATGAGATTCTTTGTTGGGAAAAATTAAATTTCAATAAATAATAATAATTATAATAATTAAATTTTAAATTGATTGTCAAGTCACACATTAAATTGGTATATGAGACTCTTTGTTTATAGACTAGTGAGTGTTTCTCCCCAATGATTTAACTTAAGTGCTAAAGTCTTCAAAGGTGTGCATATGCTATCTCCTTTAGATTTGAACTTGTGAACTCCTTGTGAATTCTACTAAGAAATACATGTTGTTAACCATTAAACCCACTTAAGCATAAATATAAAATAAATAAAAATTAATAATCACTTTTAAAATTTAAAATTTAAATTATTACAATTTATTTATTATATTATATTTATTATTTATAATATGTTTTTCTTTATATAAAAGTTTACATTGACGTAATAATTGTATTATGTAATTATTGTTTTGATTGTATAGTCCTAACTTAAGATTTAAAACAGTTTTTTATTAGTTAAGAGTTTTAGAAATCATGAACAAATTATTTTAAATAGAACTTGACAACTTTATAACAATTCAATTTCAAGACAACTTTTGGAAGAGAAGGAAAAAAATGGCTATTAAAAAGTCGGGCTTTGTGGTTACAAAGTTGGGATGAGAACACAAAAAATTCCAGGCCTATGCAAAAGGGAGGAAAATGGTGAACACTATTTGGTGCTTCAAAGATTCCTCTTCAGGGCCCATTTCCTCCTTTGAAGGTTTGTCTCAATTGGGGACAAGGCATATTCATAACCTTTTCAAAGAAAACTAGCGAGTTTCAATAGATTTTATTGTTCGCCTGGCCCTTTTTTCCAAAGTTTTGTTGATGGGAGAGATAACAAGGCCCTTATGGATGACGTGTTTGAAGACGAGCTCAAAGAAGTCCTTCATAACTTCCAAAAAGACAAAAGTCATGGACCGGATGGTTGGACAATTGATTTCTTTGTAGGGATTAATATGATATTATTCGAAAGGACATCCTCGCAGTGGTGGATGAATACAGCTTAAATGGCCATATACATGCACCATTAAATGCCACATTTATAACCCTCATCCCCAAGAAGGATGACCCACAATCCCTTAAGGATTTCAGGCCTATTTTTCTATGTAATAGCATGTACAAAGTGGTGTCAAATATTATCAGTAGAAGGATAAATTCCATCCTTTCAAAATCAGTGTCACAAGAGCTATTCAAATTTTTGGAGGGAAGGTAGATTCATGAAGAAATTGGGGTGGAATCGGAGGCACTGGAAAGAATAAAAACTCGTAAAACCAAAGATGCAATAACAAAGATCAATCTTTCAAAAGTGTACGAGAGAGTTAGTTTTCTCTATATAAGGTTTCTTCTAACTCATTTGGGCTTTGAGATTCCCTTTATAAACTGGATTATGAGCTACATATCGATCATATCATTTTAAGTTCTTATCAATGGGGTAGCCTCATCTTTCTTTCGAGTAAAGCGAGGAATAAGACAAGTTTGTTTCTTGTCCCCTCTCCTCTCCCTATTGGTAATGGAAAGTTTCAACATAGCCTTGGGAGAAGAAAAATCCAGAGGTGATTTTCAACGGATATTAGTCTCCTCTACCTTGAAGATAACACACATCCTTTTTGTGGATGATGTCTTGATTTTTTCCCTTCGATTTTATATTTGTTTGGGAGGGCTACAGGGATGTAGATAAAGGAACAAAAGTACACTCTATCTCCACACCATATGGATGTAGAGGAGCTTGGGTGTTATAAGGGAAACTTTCCCTATTATTAAAATGTGTTTGATGAAGGTTTAAAGTACTTGGGTTTCCACCTAGAACCAAATAGCTCCTCAAAGGAGGATTGGTTTTGGCTAATTGCAAAACTGGAAAAGAGACTAAAATATGGGAGTTTTCATTGGTTTGCTAGGGCAAGAAGACTAATTCTATTTGAATCATTCCTTGAAGCTATTTCGGTGTATTGGATGTCCCTAGCTTGTATTCCCAAGGGAATTTTGGAAAAATTAAGGCGTATTTGTTTCAAATTATTTTGGGCTCGTAGAAAGGATCAATTTGGCATGCCATGGGTAAAATGGGAAACGTTTTCCACTCCCAAATAGTTTGGAGGCCAGGGCCTTTAAATAACATTTTCTTTTTCAGAAAGGCTCTAGTATAAAAAGCTAGTTGGAGATTGATCACCACAGATATCCTTTTGACAAAAGTTGTCTCTAAGAAATATATCATCCCTGACTCTATGGAGGAATGGATGAGATGACCCACAAAAGAGACCACAAATTGCTCTATAATTTGGAAATCTCTTCTCAAATCCTTTCATGTGGTAGGGGAGGGTCTGGCATGGTAAGTTGGAAAAGGAACTAAATTTAGAATTGGTAGTGACTCTTGGTCAGGCAACAACAGAAACCATACCCTCCCCTGACCCTTGATTGATCAACTACAAGATCTGGGGATATATCACCTAGATCAGATTGCAGATAGGGATAGAACCACAATTCAATTTGGGGGCAAGCTTGGAAGGAAGTTGAACAGATTAAGCTGGGGGAGGATTTTTCTTGGATATGGTTAGATTATGTTAGAGCACTCAAATTAAGAAAAAACAAAATCACAATAAGGGAGGATGAATTGGTTTGGAAACATGCTCCCCATGGTGTGTATACTCCAAAATATGAATACTCTCAAATCAATATAGATCTACTTCAACTCGAACCCTCTTGGTAGTGGAAAGGGGTGTGGAAAGTTAAATTCCCTTTAAAAGCTTGTATCTTCATGTGATGCATGATCAAAAACAAAATCCAAACCTGGGACATAATGAAGCGCTAAAATATGGAAGGACTCGGGTGGTGTGCATTATGTAAGGCTCTTGAAGAAAATATTTCCCATCTCTTTTTACTATGTCATGTCGTCAAGCTAATATGGAATGAATGCGTAAACACCTTGGGAAATTTGTGTGTGCGGCAAGGATATACAATTGAATGGTATTGAAGAAATTGGGTCTCAAACCCTTCAAACAACAATATAAAAGATCTTCCATTGATCATTAACTAGGGAATAGGGATTGATAGAAATTCATCCATCTTCAATGATCGCACATCCATCGGAACACATTTTTTTTTAAAGTGCCTTAGTATCTTTTCTCATTTTCCTCAAGGAAAATACCATGCACCAATAGCAGATATAATGGAGGAAACTATAGATTCATATAGGATGTGGACCTATTTTCATATAGCTTCCCAAAATTATTATCATATTAGTGGAGAAGGGTTTGTCCTTCATTTATCCAACACTCATTATTACAATATCAAAATGGGTTTGGGGCTTAAGAGAAACAACTTTGTAAAACTAATGGCATTAAAGATTTTATTGACCTTTGTTAAGGAAAAATGAATTAACTCTCTATAGATATTTGGGGATTTGGGGATTCTATGGTGGTTATAAACTAAATCAGAAAAAATTAAATGCCATAAAATTATACTCCTTTCTATATTGGATGAAGTATTAAACATATTGGACGCTTATGAAAAAATTTCGCCCCGTCATGTATACACGGAATGCAACAAAACAACTGATGCACTCTCAAAAGAAGGTTTATAGATGGATATTGGGAAGTGAAAGATAGAGGAAATAAAGGATGGTAATCATTTTGTTTTTTTATCATAAACCATATATAGATATGATGGGATAGGCTTTAATCTTTCTTTCTTCCTATTATGACCTTTCAAGAGAAGTTTTTTAAATTTTTGGTCGGAATCATAAGTTATGTACCCATCTAAAACGACCTATCGGATAGTCATCATAATTTCACTATATGTTATGTTGAATATATGTTATGTTGAATATAGCCATCCATTCCTGGCTTCTTAGAACCAGTAAATTATTTTCAGGGTCGTTTGGAATTCTCTATATATCGGTGTGGTGGAGTTTCTTGAGCTTGGGAGAAGATATCCTCTCCGACAACTCGATCTACAGATATTATAGGAGAAATATTCCATGTTTTTTGTTCTATATATATCATGTTATCTCTTATCAGGAGGCTTACATGTCTTTTGATTTTACAATATCTTCCAGAATGGTTTTCGTCCTCTATGGATGAGATGTTTTGAAGACAAAATACATAACTACATGTATTATGTATTATTTATAATGTAAATTTTATTTTTTATTGAAATAATTTTTATTTATTTTTATGTTGTCAATATATTTAAACAAGGGTTCCATGAAAGTGTGGTTCTTATAGACTAAGAAATATATGTTGAACAATGAATCTTAATATAACTAGATACATAGATAATGAATAGTTTTTATTAAAAGATAATTCATATAATAAAGAAAAATAACATTATTGTCTATGAAAAGAGGACAATGAAAAGAATATAGTAAAAACAATTAGTTTAAAACTTTGTAAACATAAACTAAAAAACAAATTGTTAAATTAAAAACAATGTAAAGTGTTTGGAGTAAAAACATTTAATATAAAAATTTGTAAAAATAAACAAAAACGTAAAGTGTTCATTGTCTAATAAAATTTAGTAAAATATGCATATGTTTAACAAAATGTTTTTTACATATAAACAAATATCAAAAATAAAAGTTAATTATTAATTTTATAAAAGTTAATTAACATCTTCAGCACAAACATATAAACATATAGCCTACTCACATATATTTTCCACACATTTGCATATCTATATCCCCACACAATAAACACTTAGTCTAATAGTTATCAATGTTATCAATAATGGAATATTGTTATTCATATGCATTTACTTAACGAAATGTTTTTTACATACATATTCAACACACGCACCTTCACATTGGTATGTCTATTAATTTATGTAAAAATGAGTTTAATTTTTTTTTAATACAATCTTATACAAATAATTAAAAGAGTAATAATTATTTATTAATCCAATAAAATTTAATTATACATTTTTAGGACAACAAACACTTAGTAAATAAAATAGTGCATGCATATGTTGTGATAGATGTTCAAACGTGTAAAGTGCTCTTTCTTATGCGAGAAGACTTTTTCTTTAACAATTTATGTGCACCTTCGAACAAGTATATTCATAGACATGTATGTTTATTAGTTGGTATAGAAATAAATTTTAAATTATTTTAATATAGTCCTATACAAATCATTAAAAAATTAATAAATATTTATTAATGTGCAATATACAATTTGTAATTTATTAAATAATTAATTATTTAATAAATATTTATTAATGTGCAATATACAATTTGTAATTTATTAAATAATTAATATATTAATAATTAATAATTAATGTTTTTATCCTTAGGATGGGCTCTCTCCTCGCCCAACATGACATCACACTACTTATCCTTCCATGCAGCCACCGAGCGCTCTTCTCTTCACTTGAGGCCAGTCCTTGACGTAGGCTTGAGCATTCGAGGTCATTACCTAATGAATTTTTTTTTTAAATGGGTTACATCATCAGCTAGCTATTGTTCCTACGAAATGGGTTTATGACACAGTTATGAAAGTTTTGATTTCCCAACACCTCCAAATGGATTCATCCATTATATATTCAGAGTATTTCAATACCTTTCCATCAAATTATGGAATAGGAAAGGCATCTCACTCCATTTTCATCATGTGGATTCAAGCTTCTCTTGGTTCTTTCTAGACTATGTCATGAATTTTTTCCCTTCGTGCATCATGCCTCGTGAAATGGGAAAGGTTCATAGAGGTAGTGGAAATTTCTACAGTTATTCAAGCTAGGTGACTCTGCTTCATCCCACCAGGGGTTGAATCAGATGGGAGAAGATAGGGCCTCATCATAAATCCCTTAGGAGGAATACGTTTTAGGATATGCGGTTGTGGAGGAGGAATTACCAGCTGCTCTGAACCAGGAAATTTAAATTCCCTTTAAAATCTCATATCGTCATGTGGTGCATGATCAAAAACAAAATCCCAACCTAGTACATAATGAAGCTCATGAATCTGGAAGGACCAGGGTGGTGTGCATTATGTAAGGTCGTAGAGGAAACTATTTCTCATCTCTTTTTACTATGTACTTTCACCAAGCTAATATGACAGAGCGCACAAAATCCCTAGGAAAATTGTGTGTGGGGGAAGGCTAGACAATTGAAGAGGCATGGAGAAATTGGGTCTCAAACCCTGCAAACAACAATATCAAATCTCTCCTATTGATCATTAATTGGGGAGCATGGATGGCTATAAATTCATCCATACTTAATGATCGCACATCCATATTGGAACACATTGTTGCTAAGTGCCTTAGTATCCTTTCTCATTTCCCTCAAAGGAAATACCATAAACCAGTGCGAGCTCTATTTGTGGAAATTGTGGATTTCTCTAGGTTGTTGTCCTATCTTGATGGGGCTTCCCAAAATGATTATCAGATTAGTGGAGGAGGGTTTTTCCTTCATTTATCCAACACTCATTACTGCAATATCAAAATGGGTTTGGGGCCCGAAATGTTTTTTACAAAACTAATGGAATTAAAGGTTTCATTGGCCTTTGCTAGGAAAAAAGAATCAATTGTCTATAAATATTCGAGGATTCTATGGTGGTTATAAACTCGATCAGAAAAATTCATAAATTCCATAAAATCAAATTGCTTCCTATACTGGATGAAGTATTAAACATATTGGGCCTTTATGAAAAAATTTCTCAATGGCATGTATACAGGGAATGCAACATGAGAGTCGATGCACTCTCTAAAGAAGGTTTACACTTGGATATTGGGCAGTGGGAGAGAGAGGAAATAAAGGATGATAATCATTTTGTTTTTTTATTATAGACCATATATATATATGATGGGCCATGAAGGCTAAGAACTTTAATCTTTCTTTGTTGTTTCTTGTTATGACCTTTTAAGTGAAGGTTTTCAAATTTTTGGTCGGAATCATAAGTTGTGTACCCATCCTAAGTGACCTTTAGGATGTTCATCGCAGTCTCATTATATGTTATGATAAATATAATCAATCATTTTCAGCTTCTTATAATCATGAAATATATAATCAATTATTTTTGGCTTCTCTATTGACTAGGAAATATATGATGAAGAATGAAGCTTAATATAACTAGATGCATACATAACAAATAGTTTTTCTTAAATATAATCCATATAATAAAGAAAAGTATTATTGTCTATGCAAAGAGTACAATAAAAAGAATAAAGTAAAAATAATTAGCACAAAACTTTGTAAAAATAAGTAAAAAAACAAATTGTTCAATGTGGTGGAGTAAAACTTAGTAAATAAATAACTGAAATGTTTAATGGGGAGGTTAGCTTATGCGTGAAGCAATGTAAAGTATTTGGAGTAAAAACATTTAGTATAAAACTTTGTAAAAATAAGTAAAAAGGTAAAGTGTTCAATGTTTAGTTAAACTTAGTAAAATATGCATATGTTTAACAAAATGGTTTTTACGTTTAATATAAGTTAATTATACATTTTCAACACAAACATATAGTTCGCATAGATATAGCTTCCACACCTCCGCACATGCATGTCCCAACACAATGAACACTTAGTAAATAAAATACATCTTTAGCATAGACATATAGTCTCGAGACATATAGTTTCCACACTTCCACATAGGTATATCCCAACACAACAAACACTTAGTCTAATAATTATCAATGTTACCAATAATAGAATATTGTTATGCATATGCATTTTCTTAACAATTTTTTTTTTACATATATACATATATTAAAATTCAAAGTTAATTATTAATTTAATAAAAGTTAATTATACATTTTCATGGCATACATATAGTCCACTCAAATATAGTTTATACACCTCCACATAGGTATGTTTGTTAGTTTGTGTAAAAATAATTCTTAATTTTTTTTTAAATATAGTCTTCTACAAATAATTAAAAGATTAATAGTTATTTATTAATTTAAAATAAAACTTAATTGTTAATTTAATAAAATTTAATTGTACATTTTTCAGGATAGAAAACACTTAGTAAATAAAATACACCTATTTTGTATCAGTACATTGAAACTTAGAGACTCATACATGCATTTGTTGCAGAAGATGTTCAATATTGTGATGTACAATGCATTGTTGCTTATGTGTAGAGGCTTTTGCTTCGATAATTTATCTACACCTCTAAATAGTTATATCCCCACACATGTATGTATCTGAGTTGGTGTAAAAACAAATTTAATTTTTTTTTAATATAGTCCTATACAACTAATTAAAAAAATAATAAATATTTATTAATGCAAGCATTGTGCAATATGTAATTTTCAATTTATTAAATAATTGATCTATTAATAAATAATAATTAATTTCTTTATCCCTTCGATGGGGTGTCACCTCACCCAACATAACATCATGCCACCTCGCCCTCCATGCAGCCACTGGGCGCTCCTCTTAACATTTGAGGTCATTCCCTCATGCGAGTTTCAATGAATTGTGTTACATAGTCGACTAGCTCTGCAAGCTCTACTATTGTTCCTATGAAAGGTTTTAAGGACATAGTTATGTAGGTTTTGATTTCCCAGGACCTAAAAATGGATCCATTCGTCATTTATTCAAAGTCTGTCAAGTCCTTTACATCAAATTATGGAATAGGAAAGGCACCTGACTAAATTTTCATCCCATTGATTCAAGTTTCAGGTGTCTCCTTGTTATTTCTAGATTGTCTGTTCAATTCTTTACCTCCTCTAATCATGCATCATGAAAGAGGAAAGGTTTGTAGAGGTAGTGGCACTTTCTGCAGTTATTCAAAATGGGACCAAAATCATTCTCCCACTTCGAGTGACTCTACTTCATCTAACCAGACATTGAATTACATATCAAAATATAGGTCCTTTCAATAAATCCATTAGGGGGAATAATTTTTGGGATATGCAGTCGTGGAGGAGGAATTACCAACAGTTCTAAATGAGGACCATGAGGATGTCCGTGTTTCTCCTATCGATAGGAGTGTTTAGTAAGAAGTGTCAACTCATGCAGTGAGGAGGGATAATGCAGGTTCCAAGTCTTCAGTTCAAGGGGAAGATTCCCATCGGATTGACGATGAGGATAATCCGATGATATTATCATATGACCAACTCCAATTGATATTTGATCTTTGGAGGTATGTAGCAGGACAATTCCATGAGGAGATGGTGGAACACAAAATAGGGGAACTTTATGATTTACTCTTAGCCCCACATCCATGCTAACATTTCCAAGTGCAACAACACCAACAAGCTTTTGATCCAGTATGGTAAGGTTCTCCCCGACGCGATGGAAGGGGCGGTCCATTAGGCATTTGATTAGTCAGCCCAACTATGCTCATGTTTCTCTTATATTCTCAATTTTCATAGTTTCTATGTTTATATTTTATATAGGCCTGCTTTTTAGAAGACACAATATTAATGTGGATATCGATTTAGGCCCATAGAGAAGACATTAGCAAACATTTTGGGCCTAGTGCTAGAGCTAGTTTCCATTTTTGGCAGCTCTCGCATCAAGTTTAATGCTATGTATCTAGATCGTTGTTTTTAATTATTTAATATTAAATAATCAATAATTAACTATTAAATAATATTGAATAATT
>SNQJ01S0060665.1:30165-42160 GCA_010110895.2 Picea sitchensis | reverse complement strand
TCACTCCCCTCTCGTCCCATCTCCCCCTCCCTTAACTAATTTCCTAATTTAATTCCAAGACATATTTAAACCAATCATTCCATGACACATGGTAGCCAATGGGAGGATGACACATGGTAGCCAATGGGATGATGACACATGGAATCTAATCAAACCATGACATGTGGCATCTAATGACATCACGACACATGGAATACTTTGGAAACCTATCACATTATGAAACATGGCGATGACGTGGGCTGTGACTCAACATTGACGAGGCGATGACATGGGATGTGACTCAACGTTGACCAGGCGATGACAGGGATGCTTATTGGGTGTCGAATCGACATTCAATGGATGTTGACTGGGCCACTGTCTTACCTCACTCACCTCTCATTCCATCTCCCCCTCCATTAACTTCCTAAGTTAATTCCAAGACACATTTAAACCAATCATTGCATGACACATGAAAGCCAATGGGACGATCACACATGGAATCCAATGGGACAATGACACATGGCATCCAATCAAACTATGACACGTGACATCTAATGACATCACAAAACATGGAATCCCATGGAAACCTATCACATTATGAAACATGGTGATGATGTGGGATATGACTCAACGTTGACTGTGTGATGATAGGGATGCTTACTGGGCGTCGACTAGGCATTCAGTGGATGTTGACCGGGCCATCAAAATATTTATTAATTCATGAATTTTCTAAGGTTCGATCCTACATAATCTCCATAATATCCTTATGTTCCACATGAAATGTATGTTAAGTTCTACTACATAAAAAAATAACTCGTAATCTCCACAATGCATGTGGGACTGAATTTCCTTTTAAAAAATGTGAATTGAGATGAAGGGCCAAGATTGACCCAAAAATTGATGAACAAATGTGTTATGATACAAAATGATTAAAATCTCATAAAATAACAAAAGTACACACCATGTACATAATGTCAACGTGGAGCACAACTCCAATATAGATAAGTTACACAATAACTCCTTAAAGAATAAGGGAACCCCCTCCAGATAACCAAATACCATTCATACTTCACCATTCACATCTCAATAATGAATAAATGATCTCTTATATATATCTATTCACACTTGCACATGAGGCCCCTTTATCACTAGTCCAATCCTATTACATATGTATTTACACATTACATGTACATTTAGGCCCATATATTCCCTCCCTTGGGGTCATATCATATACATTTAGCCATATATATTCCCTTCTTGGGTCATAACATAGTACCCTACTTGAAAAATATTTTTCCTCAAAGGTTTGTATTTAAAGGCTTCACATGTGATGAAACCAAGTAATATGACTTGCTTATGTTCCTGCTTTATTCATTCCATTTTTTATGATCTATCCATCCAAAATCAATTCTTTTCGGTCTTTATTCTTGGTGTCTAGTTGTTGAATAATTTTCTTTCCTTTGATTCCATGTATTTTTGTTGAATCTTCTCCAATTTGTAGTTGGTGTTGGTCTCTGATAATATCTTGTTGAAGAGTAGTTTGGTGATCCCTTGTTCCATGAATATTGACAAGTATTCCATCTTCTTCCTTCATAATGTTGATATTGTCCTTCTTGTCTTCCTTGAAATGTTTCTTGGTAATGAGGGTGTCGATACGGTTTCACATTTGATGGTCTTCCTTCACTCTGCACATGCATTTCATCTATCTTATTTTCAACGATAATGGAATCCTCGATCATCTTTTCTTGGCCTTTGATTACTCTAGCCTTCGAGATAATACCATCATATTTGGCATGTACATCCTCTAGATGGAGTTCAACTTCTTCAAGTATCTTCTATTGACCTTCTTGAATATTGTCTTCTTTCTCCTTTTGAAGCTGCAATGTGATCCCATCTAACAAATTCTAGCATCCTTCTTCAATTTTGGCTTGCATTTCTGACTTTACCTCATCCGTATTTAAGGGTTCCTCAACCTTCTTGCAAATTTCCTCCTGCAGTCTTTTGGTAGATTCTTCATCCAGGATTCTTCTTTCTTATTTATTTTGACAATTCTTCTTTTCTTCTTTCAATCTCTTAACCTCATCCAATATTTTTTTATTATGGCTTCGTAATATACATATCTCTTCATCTTTATTTTTCAAATCTTCTCTTGATTCATCTTTTTCCCACTTGCCTTTGCTAGTCTTTTCTTGCTTTAGGTTCTTAACCTCCTTAATGAGTGATTCATTAAGGGATATTATCTTAGATAGATCCTAACCCTTCTTATTAATCTCTTCATTTTCTTCTTTTAATTCATCTTGAATTCTATACATTTCCTTCATTTTTGTATCCTTAATCCATTTATCTGAGAAGAGTTTTTCAAATTCTTCCCTGTGTAGTGCCATCTAGTATTTTGATCAACACTCATCCACCATTTCAAAGCTTCATAAAAAAAATAATCTCTTGCTTTCCTAGGAGTCATATTATATTCTTTTACCAACCTCAACCATTCCATAGGATTTATTTCATCTTTATCTTCATCTCATGTAAATTTAGGTATTTCCATTGATTTTTAATTGAGGTCTAACCCCAATCCTTGACTTCCAACCTCCATATATTAAGGATACATTTCTCAAATAGTTATAATCCTTGTTCCAATATGATCTTCTATTTTTTAATCTTTCTAATGGATTTTGAATCAGCTCGATCGTACATTCCAATCAAAATTTATGATAGTTTTAAGTGAACATACCTTTGAAACCCTGATTTGGAGCCTATCCTCCTAGCTGACCTTACTTCTGATGTATCTCTGCAATTTCAACCCTTCTTTGATTGAAATTGCGACCTGTAGTAATCTGAAATTTCTTCTCTGAAATTCCATGGGTCTGACCAAAATTGGATGTGTCAAGTGGAAGTTATGGTAACTTCTCCACACCTTGCTGATTTTTGGCCTTTCCAGGTGATCTCACTTGTATAGATTTCCCCGCACACAACAATTGATATACAATTCTGAAAATTGTACCTGAAATACTAAATACTGTCCATTATCCAATGCAAGTGGTCTCACTCAATTTGGATACTCTATGAATAATTTATGATTGTTTTACCCGGAACACCTGCTTGAGACTAGTCAATAGGACTAGTCAGATACCCTATCTTCCACAGGGTGTATCTACAAATGTAAGATGACCCAGAAGCTGCAATTTTTATCACCAATACCTTAATAATTTATGTGAATATAATCCACATTTCAGGGTCTGAAATGTTACATAAAAATATTTATAGCGAAAATTCTGCGATGAATAAATTCAGGATGATTTAAGAACCCTATCTTACATAGGCTATATCTCCGAAAGTATAAGGCCTTAGGAGCTGAAATTTGAACCCCATGTACCTTGATCTGTATAATAAATATCTTCCAAGGGGTTCCTTCTGAAACTCCATAGAAAACAAATTATAGCAAAAATTCCAAGGTGTATCAGATGTAGCAGCGAAACCCCAAGACCTTGAGCTCTGATACCAAATGTTATGATCCAAAATGATTAAAATCTCATAAAATAACAGAAGTACACACCATGTAAAAAATTTCAACGTGTAGCACAACTCAAATATAGATAATTTACACAATAACTCATTAAAGAATATGGGAACCCCCTCCAAATAACCAAATACCATTCATACTTCACCATTCACATCTCAATAATGAATACATGATCTCTTATATATAGCTATTCACACTTGCACATGATCCCCCTTTATCACTAGGCCAACCCTATTACATATGTATTTACACATTACATGTACATTTAGGCCCATATATGCCCCCCCTTGGGGTCATATCATATACATTTAGCTATACATATGCCCCCCTTGGGTCATAACATAATGTTGAGCAACGAACTTCTGGAGGTCATAACTCAAGATCCGAGAGTCTTATTTGCACAAACTATACCTCGTTAAAAACATAATTCAACAAGGAAAATAATGGAATATGTTTCATTCATAAGAATCACCAAATTCCAAATTCTCCAGCCGTAATTGGAAGGATGCTCTAACCCCCTATCCTCAGGCTCCAACCTAAAGGAAGAAACAACTCCCTGAATTTTCTTGCTCCACCTAAAAGGAGGCTACAACCGCCTAAATTCTCTAGCTCCAATCGAAAGGTGGCTACAACCACCTAGTTCTCAAGTTCCAACCTAAAGGAAGCTCCAACTCCCCGATTCTTTGGCTCCAATCGGAAGGATACTACAACTCCCTTTCCTTTCCTAGTCCTATTGCCCTGAAATATAAGTGTATACAACTTTCACAGACTCTGCCACTATCACTGCCACTATCATTACCACTGTCACTATCACTGTCACTGCCACTATCACTTTCATTGTCACATCAACCTATAACCTGTCAACCTGTCACTGTATCCAACCTGTTAGTGTCAACCGATCACTATCACAAAAACCTCTCCAACCAATCACTGTCTCATCCACGAAACCATATCCAATCACATCTGCATGCAACTCATGCCAATATCACCAAGAGCATATCTCAAACCATATTATCAACATCACCAACACATGCCTCTACCAAGAATGCACCAAGATCACCACATACCATCACAATATATGTGTTTCAATCACATACCAACATGTACCATGCATCAACCTATACCATCAGCCATGTACCACAACAAGTGTATCAACCATGCACCAAACTTGTATCATCAACCATGTACCAACCATGTACATGAACATAAATCTATACCAACCATGTGCCAATCATGCACATCAACCATGTACATCAACACATGTACCATACCATATACCATACCATGTACATCAACCATGTACATCAACACCATACCATATATCATAAGATATCATCAATGAAGTTCCTCAGCCATATGCTAAGAATATGTGCCAAATGTGTACCAAGCATATATCAAGATCACCAACAAGTGCCTCTATCAATGTACCAATGCCAATAAAATCATCAACCATACAACATGCCAACTATGTACCTAAACCAAGTGTCATATCATTCATGATATGCATCAACCAACTACCATAAACCATGTGCCAATGTATCTAAGATATGTACCAACAATGTATCTCAACAAGTAGACCTAAATCAACATGCACCATACATCCAATGATGTGCCTCAAGTCATATACCAAGGTCCTCAAATACGTCCCTCGAGCATGCTCCTCAACATCACCAAGATATAACCTCAAACCTCAAGTATGCACCATAACATGTAACTAAACCATAAACCAAACCAACCAGTAATTCCTCTAATCAATGTACCATCACATGACCAAGATGTACCAAATCACATGCTATCATCACCATGAATATACCATAACGTATACTATCATCACCATGCATGTATCATAACGCATAAAACATAAGACTTACCCCTAACCTCTAATCCTGTAGTTGACCTGTTACTCTGTAATATGACCTATGGCTTCTTCCATAGTCAATCAACAACCTAGTACTAACATTTTCTCAAATCTGCAAGTGCCTTGCTAGACAACATAGGACAACAAGCAAGGGCCTCACTAGACAAGTGTAGTGCAACAAGCAAGGGCCTCACTAGACAAGTATAGTGCAACAAGAAAGGTCCTCACTAGACAAGTATAGTGCAGTCCATGAGGATGACCTGAGTTATGGTTTCCTTAGTTTCTCCTGCTTTCCTCTACAACCCTGATAATTTCTCACTTCTCCCGCTTCACTACCTCATAATTCTCCATCGCAAACTAGCCAAAAGATCACAATGCTAGACCATAACATTCACAAAATAGATATTCAATGTAAGTGTATGGGTGTACTTGTAAATGACTCCTTGAGGGGTATTTATACTTTTGCTAGGTAACCTCTTCCCTAAAAATTAGGGCTTCTAGAGATTTCTTGTTGCAAACACTTTACCCTTTCATTCATTGACTTGTAACCAACTAGGGCTTCTTGACCATTCTTTGGGGCTTCCTACTTTACAAGGCCATATATCCCTAACCGTGAGGAACCACGTGGTGTTCCACATATCATCGGAAATGACACAATGTGTGCTATCCATATATGATAGTCTTAGTTTCAATTACACTATCCTTCATGACAAAAATCATCAATCAAATTTGGGTATCATAACCACACCTCTGGGGCTACATGTAGACTACATCAAATGTACCCTACTAACTCACCATCAATCTCAATCATACAAATTTCAATCACCTATCCAACATCTTCGGGCCTCTCCAAGGGTTGACATCAATCTCTAAGGGTTGACATCAATCTCTAAAGGTTGACATCAATGAAAACCAATTGTCCAACATTTATTTTTGAAGTTTTGAACCGAGAATAAGGTTGAGTTTTGAGTGTATTTCTTGTATTCTTCCAAGGCTTGTTCTTTATAATATCATGGAGTATTTAAATCCATACATGTGACTGTCAAATGTAAGCCAATTTCCTATTGGATTCATGGATATTTAGTCTTTGTTCCTGACAAGATTTGTTTTTGAGAATTTAGTCAATTGGTTTGTTGAGATGTTTTGTATTATCGAATATCTTTTATGAATAAAAATCCATAGAGAACTACTTCAGGGTATTACTTTAATGATTTCTCAGATCTTGGGATCTTAGAGCATGAGATTTTTGAATTATGCCTATCAAACTCTTTCCAGTTTTGAAACCATAACTCATTTAAAGTTCTCAGAAATGATCAAAACCATTTCATTCTTTTTCTTGTGATAATATATGGATGTATTCTCTACTTGCATGTGATTTAGAGGGTTGTATAAATGATGTTGAGTATACATATATTTTTATATTGAATCATTTCTTCAATATGTTTATTATTAATAAACTACTTGTTACATATAAAGATCGGATCTGATTATCAAGAACCATTCCATAAACAAATCAAAGAAATAAATATTTGGGGTTTGTTGTCTAAAATTCTCCCCAATCCAAGTGTATAAAGATTATCTTTGACCTAAAGAGGAGTACCACCTCTATAAAAATGCAGGGGGAATCATATCCTTGTGAGGTTGTTTTTTGGATCTTAACCAATATAAACATAAAAAAAATTTGCGACCATACTGAGAAACCATTTATTTTCAAGATATATGAGGCTTTGTTTTAGATCTGATTAGAGGACCAAAGCCTCCATGGTTCAAAGTTTCAAAAATAATATTTAAAGAAGATGTTTGTTTGTTCTAGATGCACGGGGTTTATAAAAAAATTATTCAGAGATATTTGGATGACCTCAAAAAGAGCCAAGAAAAATCAAAGATTTGGGAGGATGAACTCCTTGGTGATTCCTTTGAAAGAACTCTTAAATTCCCTAGATATTCTATTACAAAAAATCAAGAATCTCAAGAAGATCTATATAATGACTCCTCAAAATAATTGTGTTCATATTGTGATGTTCCTTTTCCTTCTTCACCAAGCCCACCAATGGATTTGCAAGACTCAGAAAAAGGAATAGGTTCCCAAAGAAGGAGACAACTATATAGAGGCCCTTTAAATATGCTAGAAGTATATTTTCAGATGCATAATATTCCTATTGAAATTTTTTCTACATTCTTTGGGAATACTTTGGAGGATGCACATAAACATTTGTTTAATTTCAAAAACACAAGTGATGTTTTCAATCTCACTGAAGATAATGTTACATGTCGATTATTTGCACAAACTCTGCATGAGAATGCTCTTGAATGGTTTCATTCATTGTTTCATGAGACCGTTACTGGTTGGGATGTGTTCAAAAATTCATTTTCCGAAGAGTTCATCCCAACAATGCACCCATATGCATCTGCCGATGCTTTAAATGTTTTGTCCCACCCACCCTCTCGCATATGGACACACGATAATGAAGAAAATGATTTGGAAGAAAAGTATAATCAAATATTAGAGGATTTTTTTGAATCAAGTTATACTGCTGAAACTGAAAATGAGAATTCCAATTTGCAAGAACAAGGTTTTAGCCTCTCATATACTCCATATGAGGATCCTTCAAGAAGAAACTTTGAGAATGAAATTGAGGATCCTCCACCAAATTCACAACAAGATTATGTAAGCCAACTTGTTCATGTGGAAAATGTTGCAACAAATGATGAAAAGCCACAAGAACATTGACAAAAAGAAGAAATGGTGAAGAAATTAATCTTGAGAAGAATTATGGGAAATATTGTTATTGCATGAAGAAATAATTCTTTCAAAACATTTCCAAAGAATCAATAATATTGGATGTGGTTGGAGATAAGGAGAATAATGAAAGTATTTTCAGATGGGAAACTCCTTGTCCAATAAAAAACAACAACATTCTTGAACAACCAAGAATTGATTATATTGAATCGTGGTTCCAAATCATTGGTGGTCAAGAAATACAATCAAATTTTGGTCACATTCAACTTAGTTTTACTCCAATATACTTTGGAAATGCCCTTGAATATTTGGTACCAACCCTGATATGTTCCCTAGTTCTGGAGCTCATTCCAAAGATTAGTTGGATTCTTGAATGGCTACATTAGAAATCTACTTACGCTTTAAGAGTGTCCCTTTCCTATAAGTAGGATAGGGTAGGTATATCTTCTTTGTACATAAGTTTGTTTCTTCAGTCCAAGTTTTTCATAATAAAGCAATTGTTAGATGGAGATAATGCTTGAAGCTGATTCCATGGTCTAGTGGAAAAAATTAAAAGAATTTATTCTGAAGATGAATCTACAACCTAATGAGGAAATCAATTGACCATGATTCTAGATTATCGATACCCTACATGTGGATATCATCCTGTAGTTGGATCCAGTTGTTGATAAAAAAATTTGGTCACCTAGATTTCCCACTCTTGGAGTAATAAAAAAAGTGATATCAAAAGAAGGATATTTCGGACGATCATCATCTCACGACATATCCCTCGGTCTCATCTTTACCACACATTTTGTAGATTCAAATTACGAGTCCGTATGCTCAAGTATATCAAGGTTTTTGTCCAACTACCCAAAGAATGCTTCTTCCATGTGAAACACAACTAATTTTTCTTGGAACTAAGAATTGTTGAAACCATGATAATTGTCTTGGAACCAAATTTATGTTCTTGTAACTTCTATTATTCTCCATATTACATACTTAACCTTTTTCCCTCGTAAGTCAAGTATCTCTTACTCCATTCTTACTCTCCTTTCTTATGACTTAGTCTATATGGCTTAGGTTGTTTCTTATTTTCCTCTCCTACTATTATTCTCCTCCTCTCTTATACGACTGCATACGACTGTCACATTCTTCACACTTATAATTTTTTAAAATCCTCCCCTCTCTTCCTCTTTTCTCTTCGTCTCATATCCCTTACTCCTACACTCTACCATACTTAGTACTTTTTTTATTTTTTCCTCCCTACTCACTCATTCCTTTATACTTAGTTTTATTTACCTTCCCAACACTTCGATTTTTTCCCATCCCCCTCACTCCGCTCCACTCCACTCCCCTCTTCCTTCACCACTGCAGGTTCACACCCCCTTATCCCTCCACACCTCACTCACCTCTAACAACTAGAAAACCCACCATTAATCCATTCTCTTACCTCACTCCCATCTCATCCCATCTCCCCCTCCCTTAAATAATTTCCTAAATTATTCCAATACATATTTAAAACAATCATTCCATGACACATGGCAACCAATGGGAGGATGACACATGGTATCCAATGGGATAATGATACATGGAATCCAATCAAACTATGACATGTGGCAACTAATGGCATCATGACACATGAAATCCTATGGAAACCTATCACATTATGAAACATGGTGATGATGTGGGCTATGACTCAATGTTGACCAGGTGATGACAAGGATGCTTACTGGGTGTTGACAAGGCATTCAATGGATTTTGACTGGGCCATCAAAATATTTATTAATTCATGAATTTTATAAGGTTGGAGCCTCCATAATCTCCATAGTATTCTTATCTTCCACATGAAGTGTATGATAATTCCTACTATATAAACACATAGCTCTCAATATCCACAATGCATGTGGTATTGAATTTCCTTTTAAAAAAGGTGAATTGAGATGAAGGTCCAATATTGATCCACCAATTGATGAATGATTGTTGAGGAACGAACTTCTAGAGGCCGTAACTCGAAATTCTAGAGTCATATTTGGACAAAATATACCTCATTGAAAAGATAATTTGATGAGGAACATGATGGAATAGGTTTCAATGTCTTAAATTGGCCACGATTCTCTTAAAAAATGAAATAAAAGTCATCTATGTTTTCATGGTTTGCTGATAAATCTGTTTGGTACCTCGACTTCTCGAGCTTATATCTTGAGATCCACTCAAAGTTGTGCTTAGGAGGACTCATTGGAAATTTGGGATGATGAAAATTGCATATATAATGGTTTCCATGGTTGAAAGGTCAAATATTGTGCCCAAACAATTAAAACACGATTCACTTTTAAAAATACAATGAATTTAAAATTTTCAAATTAAAAGTTATGTTTTTAACTTTTATTAAATACGAAATGGGCCCACTTCAAGACACCAATTTTAATGACATAGAGTAATTAATGAGATTTTAATGCATCATTGAATAAAGTGGTTATTCTGAGAAGAAAAGTGTGTGGACGAACTAAAACCGTAACTACTTCAAAAAAACATTGAAAGCAGATTTTAAAAGGAGGAAGCATCATCAAAGAAAGGGTTAGAAGTGGGAAATCAAAAAATCAAAATAAAAGAATCCACCCATCAACATGCATCCAATATTTTGATCGACAAATAAATATATCCATATTCTCCATTCTTCTTCTTCTTCTACACTATTTTTCTCAAGGCTTTATGATTGAATTTCTGAACCGAGCATAAGGTTGAGTTTTTAGTGTATTTCTTGTATTTTTCCAAGAATTGTTCTCTATAAGACCATGGAGTATTTGCAACCATACATATATCAGTTTGTGGAGCCTCCACAAGCTCTTAATACCATGGAGCCTTAGCTGCCTATTTATTGTTATATGGTACATATATCAAACCCTCAGTCTTATGCAAAGGATAAAAGGTAACCCCCATTGGGAGACAACTATGAAAGAGGAGTGCAATTCCCTAATGGAGAACAACACATAGGAGTTGGTTACTCTACCTTCCAACAAGAAGCTTGTTATATGTAAGTGTATTTTCAAGAAAAAGAGGGTTTTTTTATGGATACATTACAAAGTATAAGGCTCATTTAGTAGCTAAACTTTTCTCACAGGTACAAGGAATTGACTATGATGAGACTTTTGCATCGGTTGCCAAGATTGATTCCATTCAGTTAACTCTAGATATTGTAGCAACTAGAAAGTCGGAGGTACACCATATGGATGTGAAGAATGCATTCTTATATGGATATTTTAGTGATGAGATTTATGGATAAGCCAAGGTTATATGTTCAGGATCCATCATTGGTTTTCAGGTTGAGGAAGTCATTGTATGGACTCAAGCAAGCACCTCGGGCATGGTATGCTAAATGGACTCTTATCTTCTCTCTAGAGGTTTTTTTAGATCTAGATCAGATCATAAAGTGGATATGATGAGGAATAATTATTCCCTTCTATTGATTTCTATATGTATATGATTTACTCATCACAAGGAGCTCAGTCTCCTCCATTGTTGCAGTAAGGACTATTTTGCATGACAAGTTTTCTATGACAGATATGGGAATACTACATTACTTTTGTAATATACCAGATATAAAATGTATGCAGAACAAAAATAAAATGCTAGTAATGGTAGAATAACAACAATATAACCAGAACATTCACCACAATAACACTGAAATGATATAAGAATAACAACGGAAATAACACTTTGAATCTGAAAGCAATGTTCACGGGCCTCTTCGAGGGGGAAACCTCCAGTTGAGCAGAGCTCTATTACAATAATATCCAAGCTAGGGTTCTCATACCCTCGACTCCTATTTATACTAAAAAGAATCATCTAGAGGAAGATCCTTCTAGAAGCGAAAGCTTCTATTAGGTCTTCTTACATCCGCCTTATTCTATTTTATTGA
>SNQJ01S0060664.1:48129-61010 GCA_010110895.2 Picea sitchensis | reverse complement strand
ATTATGGAATCCACATACCCTTTTCCATAGAATATACCAACTAGATCCAAAAACCAAAGACATGAAATATGGTACACACATATTATATTATCAAGGAAAAAACAAGCTAAATGCAATTTGGACATTTGAAAAAAAAATTACAATTTAAATGAGTACATCAATAAAAAACAACATACTAACCTTGCAAGTTCAAAATCCGAGCTATGTAGATCGAGAATTGGATTTGTTCAACCGGTGGGTGACGGAAAAAATAAACATCTCAAAAAAAATCCAAGAACAGTGTCGCAACTATAGCAATTGTGTCACAAAGTCTCTTAAAGTCATGTATATATAGATAAAATAGTCAACTAGTCGTTAACACACACCAATGAGATAGGTAAACTTTTCGTCGCTATTGCCACGAAAGATCGTCGCTATATCAACGAAAATCCCGACTAGGTTAAATTAATATTTTCGTCGATATTGCGACGAACTTTCGTGGCAATATCCATGAAAATCCCGCCCTGTTTAAAAAAATGATGAAACTAGTGGAAGCGTGGAAAATTTTCGTGGAATAATCCGCCCATATGTAGTAGTGTGCATCACAAAATTATGTCAATATCATGCTACCCGAGTCTGATTATCTTTCGTGCTTTTGTCCAAGGGAAGTTTCACTCAACCTGAGTCGGCCTTTCTGCAGTTTGTTTCTTGACCTTCACGAGTCATCGACCCCAAGCGTCCAGTCAAGTCCAAATTCGAAATTGACGAAGTTCTCTGCCTGATCATCGAGATCCTCATGTATTTTACCAATGAGCTATTGAAGACCTCAAGGTAGTGAGTTATACACTCCCATTGTACTCCTACCTGATTTTGGAAGATCTTGAAGTTGTTTATCGAGCTATGAATACCTCATCTCCAGCCACATGCATCACTAGCTTCTTGAAGATGAATACTATACTTGTATATCTTCGATTGATGTAGATCCACTATGTATTGCTCGCGGCTACACTTTATATAGTTATATGACATGGATCTATAGTGTATTTGATTGGCATCCATGATTTATTTCATTCCGAGCATGGGTATGTCTGCCTTGGAGAGACAATTGTTATTTTGCAAATGGAACCTCTCGAACTTTGGTCATGGGCTTGCTCTATTTTGTGCATTGGTGAAGATGTTGTAAATTATTTCGTCCATCGGTTTCTCTTCTGACCTCACACATTCAAGGACATCGTTTGTAGCCCTAAAATTCCCTATTCATGCATTGGCCCTCTTACTTGCATAATTTCCAATTCATTGTTGAGAAGCTCTACTTAAAAAAACATTTTTTAGAGCATGTACATGCCCTGCACCACTATAGCCCACATACATACGCTTGTTGCATGATATATAGCCCACATACATATGCTTGATGCACACTAAACAACCTGCGTATGCTTGCAAAAGGTGGAAAAAATAAAAAGTTGTAAGGAGTTCAATGGAATTCACAGGCTATTGGAGGTTTCCTAACCAATTCAATTGCTATAGCCCGTCCCCCAACCGAGTAACCATCATTTTATCATATAAAAGGAGGTGTTGGGGTCTCATTTCAACAACAAGCATAATAACAATGAAGCTCTGCCCAATTTGACTTCCCTTCCTTGCCCAATATTTTCTACCTTTTGTGAGATATTGTCTCAACATTCCCTCATTAGCCCCTTCTTCCATTCAATCCATTCCCTTCCCTTGAGGTGATTATAATATTGAGAATATAGTCCTATTGAAGGTGCACTTGGAGCATTGTAAAGAATATCCCAGACTAGGTTCATGGAACGGTGGCTGACACAGATTGTAAGTTTCAGTATTTGTTTGATGAATAAAATAATCTCTTTTCCCTGTCCCAAATGATGATGTTTTGTGTATTTTCTTTGATTTATACATAGAATTTGATATCTAACCCTAACTCATGAATAGAAATAGCATGCTTGTAGTCTTTTTTTCCCTATTTTTTGATGTAGGCCAGCCTTGGGAGGAGGCTTGCAGTTGTTGGAACTACATAGCTTGAGGAGATCATCACCAGACGTGGGATAAAATGTATAGTTAGCGATCTTCTCTCTTATTACTTTATTTTCATTTGTTTTGGTATGTTTGGGGTAGAGTAGAAAATAGATTGAATTTTAGACGGTCATTCACTCTTTCTATAAACTAAACCCTGGTATAGTTAAAGGGGGGAATTTTCCTACTAGCACAAATTGGACAACTTTCAAGGAGTCAAGAAAAGATCCCTAGAACTAGTACCCGAGTTGGGCCCTTCGTTTGAAGAAGATAAAGTAGAAACAATCCAATATGGAAATGGAAGCAACCTGGAACTAGAAGGAAAGGAAGAACAACAAGCCAACCCAGATTCCATGGAAAATATGAATACTTGACTCAGGGAAAGTCAATGATTGTGGTCAGAGCCTATTGAGCCCTTCATTTTTATGAATTAAAGTTGCACAAGATATGTTGCAACTTCATTTTGGTGAACAAAAGTTGTGTAAGCTACTGATGATCTAGACAAAAGACTAAAGAAAGAAACATAAAGTGGTTGGACGGACATCAGAACATCAATTTTGAGGAAATACGTTGCAACAAGATCAAGAAGAAGAGAGAACTCTTGGGTTCTCAAACAACAAACTCAAGATCAAATTATATATATGAGACGGATATGATTGTAAAAGGTTGTTGTTGTTAGGATATATGTTAGTAAGGTTGGGATGGGAGTGTTGTTGTTACTCAGGCTGATGTTACTAATGTTGTTATCGTTGGTGTTTCTCAAGTCATTCTTATTATTATTCGTGTTGTGTTAAGTTTTGGAGATTTATGCAAGAACCAAACTATCAATGTACCAGAGTTTTGATTAGTCTATATGTAGAGGAGCAAGAGACTGTAACCTTGTCTCATATTTGATGAGGAGCATCCTATGATTACTTGTGTATGTGACTCAAGCTGTGAGAAGAACCTGATATGTTAATACAATTGGGGACCCAAATTTTGGATATATCTTGTGTATCTAGTCTTCTGAATGTATAGAATACTTCCTTGTATTATCTTTTATATCTAATATGATTAAATTGCTTCATTATGAATGGCGATGCAACCCTGTTTTCTTTATTCTTAGTTAGGAAATTTTGAGAACTGCTACAGGTTTAATCTATATTGCGCAAGACTAATATGAATCTTGACAACTCAAATATCTGTCTAAGTATTCTCCTTACCCTTCCCTCGCTTTATCATCTTGGTTTCGCTTCAGGTGAGACTTCTTCCCTCTTGGGAAGATGAAAATGCTAGCTCTCTAGACTACTTCGGTACCTTTTGTTGGTAACATGATAAGGACCCTGGTATGATCACTCTTGTGCCAACAAGACACTATTCAACAACAAGCCTTGCACCCACTGGAATTGGCACCTTCACCGTTTTGCAATCCTGCATCTTGAATTGTTTCAGAACTGTTTCAATATACTTCGTCTGATTCAACTAGAGATTTCTAGTGGTTCGATCTCTCTTAATATCCATTCCCAAAATGAAGTTAGTTGCATCGATATCCTTCATGTCTAACTTGGAGGAGAGATAATTCTTCAGGTCCTTTATTGCGTCCATGCTATTTCCAATCAACAACATGTCATTGAAATACAAAAGTACATATATGAAACGACCACCTTCTTCCTTGAAATATATGCAGTGATCAAATTTTCTTGTCACAAATACCAAACTAAGGATGTATGTTTCAAAATTATGGTATCACATCCTTGGTGATTACTTTAGACCATAAAGGGATCTTTTAAGTTTACACACCAACTCTTGATTTCCATTTACTACAAATCCTTCATGTTGTTTCATGTAGATTTATTCTTCCAGGTCCCCATGTAGAAACATTGTCTTCACATCCATCTGTTCTATCTCTAGATTTAATGCCGCAACCAGAGACAATATTACTCTAATGGAATTTATTTTTGCAAGAGGGGGGAAAATATCACCAAAGTTGACTCCCTCAACTTGGGAATATCCTTTCTCTACCAGTCGATATTTGAACTTCTCGACTTGACCTGCGAAATTCATCTTCTTCTTGGACACCCACTTGCTACCATTGGGATTTATTCCACTAGGTAACTTGAATAAGTCCCATGTCTCATTCTTTTACAAGGATTCCATCTCTTCGACCATGGTGTACTTCCATATTTACCCTCTGTTGAGTTGACTTCCTCACCCATCGACTTGGGCTCATCATCGATGGCAGTTACCACAAATGAATAATGGAAGTCAGGCGGAATATACCTTTCTATTGGTTTTCTTATTCTTTCTAACCTCCTTACCACCAGAGTCAATTTTTCTACCTCTTCTTTAGATTAAATCGACTCATCTGAATCATCTTCTTCATTCCTCAGTTCAAACTGCACCGTATCAGGATAATTCTCGTTCTGAGCAACTTCCTCAGGCTCAGATTTACCTCTGAATTCTCTAAAGACCACATCAAAACTGTACACTATTCTCCTTGATGTTGGATCCTAGATCTTTTATCCTTTCATCCCTTCTTTGTATCTGATGAAAATACATTTGACTGCCTTCTTGTCCAATGTGCTCCTCTTTTCCTTGGGAACATGCACAAATGCATAAAAACCAAACACTTTGAGATGTTCCATCAAAGGTTTCTTACCCAACCATACCTCATTTGGAGTCATGGTGAATAACTTCGACAAAGGAGACATATTCACCAGATATTTTGCAGTCTTGACTACCTTCGCCCAGAATTCTTGTGCGAGCCCAACACCACTGAGCATGCTCCTTGCCTTATCCATCAACGTTCTGTTCATTATCTCAAAAACTCCACCTTGTTATTGGGTATATGGTGTGGTATTTTTGTGTGTTATGACACAATTCTTACAAAACTAATCAAATTCATTTCCACAGAATTCACCACCATTGTTAGTCCTCAGCACTTTTATCCTCTTCTCTGTCTGGTTTTACACAAAATCTTTAAACTCATTAAGTATCTTGAAAATATCTTATTTCTTCCTCAGGAAATATATCCATGTCTTCCTAGAGAAATCATTTATGAAGGAGACATAATACAAGGATCCACCAAGTGAAGGTACTATAACCGGTCCAAACAAATCACTATGCACCAGTTCTAGAATCCCATTTTCCCTTGTCGCTCCAGATGGGAACCTCACCCGACTTTGTTTCCCATATATGAAATGTTCAAAAAATTTGACTTCTAAACCACATTCAGGAAAAACTTCGACCATACCTTTTCTTGGCATAGCTTGAAGTCCTTTTTCTCCAATGTGTCCCATCCTCTTGTGCCATAGCGTGGTCGGGTTGATTTCATCATGTATTTTCGATTCGGTTTGAGTTGACTTAGCTTGAGTCGAGTCTAGTTGTGTTGACATCGAGTTGAGTGGAGTCAAAGTAGAGTCTATTTTAGGAGCAACAATGTTATTGTATCTAGTTGAGTTGACATTCCCTAACAACTTGTACAAGGTACCAATCTGAAAGCCTCTCATTAAAACCATCGCACCTCTGACCATCTGGCATGAATCCTCTAAAATAGAGTATGCACACCTTCATCACTCATCTTGCTAACATATATCAGGTTTCTTGCCAAAATAGGAATGTGTAGCACACCCGTAAGGGTCCTTTTCCTCCCATCCTGCAATGTCAGTGGAACTCTTCCCCATCTGACAATTTTGGTTTTCAAGTCGTCCCCCAAGAACAAATCACCCCCATCATATCGTTCATATTCACAAAACTATTCTTTATGTGGTTTCATATGATAAGATGCTCCTGATTTGATCAACTAAACATCTTGATCCGACTGTGTATTGGCTGATGCTAGGTACACATCACCCCCCTTTTCCAAGGTCACATTTCTCTTAGTCGACTAATTTTCGTCAGATCCAACACTAAATTATGTTGCATTCAATTTATAGTCCTTTTAATAATGGCCAACTTTACCTCATTTCCAACATCTTCGCGCCGACTAAACTAGGGATTTATATCTACCCTTCGACTTGAACTTTCCACCTGAGAATCTTCCTTTGCATCTATCTACAAATCGACCTCTCACTAACAAAGAATCCTTGGTTGATCCTTCCATGTTCTTTCTTCTCATTTATTTCGACAACAGAGAAGCAACCACGTCCTCTAGCACTAGTGTGGTTGTATTACTCCCAATATCCATGACTAAGCTATCCCAAGAATCTGTCAAAGAACATAATGGGATGATACACTTCTCCTCATCAATGATCTTTATATACAAAAAAGATAACTGGCTTAAGACTGTGTTAAACACATTTAAATGCCCAGTCACCGAACTTCCATCACTCATCCTCAAAAGGTACAATTTCTTTCTGAGAAACAACTTATTTACCATAGATTTCGACTAGTATAAGCTTCCCATATTGTCCCATAGTTTCTTGGCCGAATCTTCACTCGATACATTCAGCAACACTGAATCTGTAAGAAAAATATGAATCATACTTCTTGATTTTATTTCGAGTTTATCCCATTATTCTGTCGGCATGCCTATCGATTGGGTACCTGGACAGACCGTTGTCCATTATTCTCGATCCACAAGAATATATTTCATTTTAAGCTTCTAAATCTCAAAATTTTGGCCATTTAATATTTCTATCTCTATTCTAGAACTACTCGCCATTCTTTACAGTGATATTTAAAATAATTTATGACTTACAACTCTTACTGTATCTAGGGTTTAGTTCTCAGATTCAATATTTTCATATCAATATTTGATATACTCGCCAAAGCATTACACCGATCTGATAACTCACTTTCCAAGGAAGACCTAAGCTCTGATACCACATGTAAGGAAATGCATGACACTTCCACACTAATCCTAGCAGAAAAGAAGAAGAATTAAATCATAAAGAAAATGACACAAGTAATCACACAGTACACCGATATTTTACCCTAGAAACCCTTAACCGGGAAAACCAACATTCCTTTTAGCGTTCTTCTCTCTTGTTGTCCTATTCATTCAGAATAAAAGGTTACATGTCTAACCTTGGTCCACACCTAAGACATAATCGACATCATACCCTATTGCATAGGAAAGAACAACCCTGCAACCAAATCGACTTACATATGCATGACCATCAACCTACACTTACACATGCATTACCCAACAAAAGTGAATTCTATGATAAAATTACAACAACCACCTTTATGGCCTTACAAAACGCCTATTTATAAGTTTTACAATAGGAAAACCCTTAAATATTGGTGCCCAAATAAATGATTACAAATCCATCCATATTATTGGCTACAAATCTCGCAAATCCATGGATTCTGTTACAGTCAAATCCAAGTCAGTTTTACCATTCAACCTCCATTCGGTCTCTAGTCGATCATCTCACGCCCACACTTCGACCTCTTGTCGGTTGACCTACCATTGATATATTTGACTTCAAATTTACCTGATCGACTTCCTCGACCTTCGACTTGCTGCCAATATACCTTGACTTTGACCTATTGTCAATCTACCTCGACTTTGACCACAAGTCAGTTCACCTCGACTAGAATTTCACTACAAAGAATATAACAACCCAACATTTCTTAAGTCCGGTGTGAACGGAGCCTTCTGAGGACACCAATTACACAATCAGTTTCATCACTCTCTGGTCAGACACATACGTTGAATTTTATAGCCTTGGAGAAGTTTACTCTCAAAATCCTATTCCAAGGCCCTAGATCTTAATATTGTTTGTGTACTTTGAAAAATAAAATTGTTTCTAATTAATTTTAATTATTAAATGTTAATTTTAATGGCTTCTGGTTACTCAAGAGGTTTGATTGTGAAACTGATGGTAGAATGACTCAACATATATAAAAAGAAGCAAATATAAAAACACTTCTAAGTACTAGTCTTGATTTTCAAAGATATGGTGTGCTTCTTGTTGATTATTTTGGTTGGTTGTCATAGATGTCAACCCCTGAAGAAAGTCCAGTAGCGAATTCCAATAGCACACAGGTTTGGGCGAGGGACCCAAGTTTTTTTGAGGTATAAGGGCATGAGTATCAACGAATTTATAGGTAATACTATTCTAGATGGATAATACATGTCATCCCATTTCAGGTGGTATGTGGAATGTCACATAACTCCTCAGGGTTAGAGAGTTGTGGCCATGTGAAGTTGGAGAACCCTCACGAGTCCTCTAGAAGCCCCAAAAGGTCAAAGTAGTCAAAGTGGTGGCAAAGAAGAAATTATTTAATAATAAAGTGAAGTGATGAGTGTACTATAATTCAAAGTGGATACAAAATAAATTATTTAAATAATAAAGTTAATGGAGAAATTACTGAGTGTACAAGTGGTTATAAGTGGGTTAGCCCTAAAATAAGGAAAGTGGTTTAAGTGATTTTAGAAGGTAAATAATAAAGTGAAGTGATGAGTGTACTATAAATCAAAGTGGATACAAAATAAATAATTTAAATAATAAATTTAATGGAGAAATTACTGAGTGGACAAGTGGTTAGAAGTGGGTTAACCCTAAAATAAAGAAAGTGGGTTAAGATGGTTAGAAGGTAACCCCTTGAGGAAGCTACATAAAAGTATAAATAAAAGGAAAGAATATATCATTTTAATCACACTTCAAAATATTGGATATCTACAAGTGACTGAGGTAACCAAAGGATATCTAAGCCAAATTTCAAAGGGAAGGTGAAGTAAATAAGGCCAAAATTCAAGGGAGGATAAATTCTTTTGATGATGCTTTCTAAGGTATGTTATTTACAGGTCATATCACCATTTTCGTAATAACGTTTTTTATAAAATGATTCAGACCATGAAATTGGGATGCCATTGAGGAAACATATCCAAGTCATTGTGATACAAATTTCAGCATGTGGGTCATTGTATTTTTGGAGTACACTCCGTGGAAAATAGGGTTTGTGGCTAGTCCTGAAACTAGTCTAAAACATGTCTTTCGGGTAAAAATGTCATAACTTATTCAAAATAGATCCAAGTTAAGTAAGAAAAAATGTGTTTGTTATATTACATTTTGTAGTATCATTTTTACCATTTTCAAATCCATACAACAAATATTCTGTGCGGGACACGCTCTACAAGTTTTCTCTCTAGAATAAGCCAGAATTCAACAAGGTATGCCATTTTTGCTATAACTCCTTTTCTGAGAGGTTACAAGTAATGAAACTTGGAGGAATTACACAGAAGACACTGAACAATATTGTGTACTATTTTCATATCTTTATTCATGACAAGTACATATTTATTATTATTTCAAGTTAGGGTTGTTGACTAATCCAAAATTAGTCATGTGAGACTAAAGTAAAGTTTGATGAAAATCCGAGTCTCTTGTTGTTAAAGTTAAGGAAGGTTTGTAGGTATGTGATCATATACACCAGGTCTATTACAGAGTTACAATTAATATTTGGATGATGAAATTGATGAGGGATTTTGGTTGAGGTACATGTTGGGTACATGGTTGAGACAAGTAGTTGATGAGTTGACACATACATGAGGTGCATAGTTGATGATGTTGGTACATCTTGATGAGTCATACTTTATGTGTATTTGATGCATGATTGGTACATATTTGGTGCATGGTTGATGCACTTGTTTATGGTATAGGTTGATTACATGTTGTTCAGATAGGTTATTGTGACATGTTATTTTTACAGGTTTGGTGCATGGTTGATGCATTTGTTTATGGTACAGGCTGAGGTACAAGTTGATGTATGGTACATGTTGGCACAGGTTATTGGTTTAGGTTGTTATAGGTTTATTATAGGTTGATTGGTACATGTTTACAATAGTATATCTCACAGTGATAGTGTGACAGTGGTTCCATCATTCTACTTCTACGTCAGGGCAGTTAGACGGGGAAAGGACAGGTGGTTGTATCCACCTTCCGGTTGTAGCCAAAGAATATAGGGGGTTGTAGCCTCCTTTTGGTTGTAGCCAGAGAATTAGGGAGTTGGAGCTTCCCTCAGTTTGTAGTCTGAGAAACTAGGGGGTTGTAGCCTCCTTCTAGTTGTAGCCAGAGACTTGGGAAGTTGGAGCATCCTTCAAGCTGTAGCCTAAGAAAATAGGGGATTGGACCGTCCTTCCAGTTGCAGCTGGAAAACAAGGGAATTTGGTGCTTCCGATGAATGTAATTCTTAAGACATATAAGAAAAAACATTCTGTGGTTTTCTCCCGCTTTCGGTTTCCACATTAAAACACTGGTGTACTGTGTATGTGTATGATTGCTCATTTTTTCATTGTTTATTTACTCTGCAACTATTGGATGATAATGCTACATTGATATAACACTTTCATTTTGTGGTTAAAAAGGATTATTGCTCTATTAATAATTCACCCCCCCCCCGCTCTCAGTAATCCAACAATTGGTATCAGAGTCGGTTCCTTCAAGAATCAGTTTAACCACTGAAAGGTAGATCATGGAGAGAAAAAACATGTATAAACATGGAATACCATAGTTTTATGGACAAAAGTATGCATTCTGGAGCAGAAGGATGAAAACATATATACAGGCACAAGGATTTCAAATTTGACATTCTATAGTATATCGATACAAAGAACCAACAATTTTGCCAACAATTGAAAGAGCAATAAAACTCGGTCAAAATAACTCCAAATCCACAAATGCACTTCTGAATGGTCTTGGTAAGCTGATATACACCAAATTTATACATTGTAAATCCATCAAATAGATTTGGGACAAACTTCAAAATATTTATGAAGGAGATTCAAAAGTCAAAGAAACAAAGCTTCAAACTTACAGAGGTCAGTTCGAATAACTAAAGATGAAGGAAGATGAGAATATTGCATCTTACTTCTTACGAGTCGATGAAATAGAAAATGCAATCATAGCATTGGGATAAGAAATTAAAGAATCTGTAATTGTTCAAAATTTACTAAGATCTCTTCCTATAAGATTTGATCCTAAGATATTATCACTAGAAGAAAGAGCAGATCTAGACTCAACAAGCATGGAAAAACTACATGGAATATCCACAGCATATGAAATGAGAACTGAATAGGAAAATCTAGATATAAAAGAAGCAACTTTCAAAGCATCCAAAAGGTCAAAGAAAAAGGGAAATCAAAAATAAAAAGAATATAGCAACACCAGTGACATCTCGGAAGATGATGAAGAAATGACCAATTTTGTCAAGAGATTGAACAAGGGAACCAACGACAGATATAAAGGTAAGCTTCCATTGATTTGTTTTAATTATGATGGTATTGGTCATTTTGGTAACAAATATCCTCATAAGAAAAATAAGGAGAATGATGAAGATTACTCAAATAACAAACAAACATACAAAGGAAAAAGAGCCACAAAGAAAGTTTTCAAGAAAAGCTTATGCACCAAAGAAGAAATCTCCTCATTAGATGAAGATGAAGTCAATGACAGTGAGATAGAAAGAGTTTTATTCATGGAAATAGAAGACTCTTATAAAGAAGACACCGAAGAAGAATATGAAGAGGAAGAAATTGACTACCGATAAGAATTGTTGACTGCCATAGAAGTTATAAGAAGAGAAAAGACGAAAAACACGAAGCTACAAGGATAACTAGAAAAGAAGGAAGAAACTCAAGAAATAGAGCAGATCATCATGGAATTGAAGGTTCAAATGGAAGAATTGTTAAGCCCTAATATTGGCTCATTACCCATTAATTGGGGCATATTATATTAGTAATGTTATTTTATTTATGTCGGATTTAGGCCATTAGTTGTAATTATACCTCCTAGTCTCCTATATATACCAAGGAGACATTTTCATTTTGAATAATCTTGTACTTGAACATTTTAAGTGGGGTAAAAGGAGGTTTCCCCCTCGAAGAGGATTATTATCTGAAATTATATCTTTTTCAAGGCGTTGAGTACTTTTTCTGAGGTTTTTCTATGCTATATTGATGTTTGGCTCTTAACATATGGTATCAGAGCTCAAGGTCTTGGGGTTTCGCTGCTACATCTGAGACACCTTGGAATTTTCTCTATAACTTTTTTTATACAATGTTTTAGAAGGAACAACTTGTATGATATTTATTAGATGAATCAAGGCACGTTGGGTTCAAGATTCATCTCCTGAGGCCTTATACTTTCGGAGATACAGCCTGTACAAGATAGGGTTCTGGAATCATCCTGAACTGATTCATTGCGGAATTTTCGCTATAAAAACTTTTCTGTAACGTTTTAGACCTTGAACTCTAGAGGATATTTACATAAATTATAAAGGTATATGTGGTAAAAAGTTCAGCTTCTGGGTCATCTTAAATTTGCAGATACACCTTGTGTAAGATAGGGTATCTGACTAGTCCTATTGACTAGTCTCAAGAAGGTGTTCTAGGTAAAACAATCATAACTTTTTCCTAGAGTATCCAAATTGAGTGGGACTAGTTTCATTAGATTATGGACAATTTTTAGTATTTATGGTGCAAGTTTTATAATTTTATATCAATTATTTTGGGCGGGGCACACTATACAATTGAGATCTCCTGGAAAGGCCAAAAATCGGCAAGTTGTGGGGAAGTTACCGTAAATTCCACTTGGCACATCCAATTTTGATCAGACCTATGGCATTGAAGAGAAGAAATATCAGAGAACTACATAAAAGAAAGTTTCATACCCATAAGGGCCGAAACTTGGGAGATACAATAGAATAAATATTGTCTAGCAGAACCACCTCAAAATCAAGGTTCAAAAGTGATAATTGGCCAACATGCCACCAAAAAAGGGAACTTCTACACAAACTAAGCCTCCAGAAAATCCTACTTGGACTCTTGATGAAGGTGAAGAAATGCGTAGGGACATAAATTATTTACAAAAGAAGATAGTAACAAAAGATGAACTACAAGAGATGATGGATTCAATGGAAGCTAAGTTGGATACTAAGAT